>WITN01000708.1:0-45793 GCA_015025155.1 Lactarius quietus | reverse complement strand
CTACGATGCCCTTATCGTTGCTAAGAAGAGCGTCATCACGGCCTCAAGGATGACAGTCATGGAGAATACACACAAGCTTTGAGAGCGACGTGACTGCTCTCATACTTGCGCTCACATAACGAATCGCTATCATGTAAAGTTGCAGGATATGGTTAGAATGGGCATGCATACCGCATTCCCGTTAATTAAAGGCATGTGCCTACGATGCTGTCACACTACTAGAGGAGTAAGGCAAATCGAAAGGGCGGGAAACACGTTCGTATCACTTCCTAGTTAAGTATTGAATTATTTGAATATGAACTAGAAGATCGTGAAAAATGCTGTAGTCCCAAAACTAAGTGGAACTGCGGTAGTTGTGCCACTGGCACAGGAGGGTGCCTCTGAAATCCAAAACATAAAGCGCCGGCAACATTGTAAGGGTGAGGCTATACCCAGAACCAGGGTCAAGGGTCTGAAGCACCGCCTGCTTTCCTCGTGAGTAATAGCTTTCTTTGCGTGCTCGATTGTAAGACACTGTATGACCTACTCCATGCAGAGACTAGTGAGTATGTGGCAATAGTTCGGCTGCTGTTTTCTTCTTGTATTGCCTGCGGTGCTTGAGGAATTTCGGACGCCCGGAGATGCGGTCCTGACTCAGACAGCCGGCCCCAATGTCTCATAAGATGCATTGTCGAACGAAAATTGACGAGGTGTCAACCTAACGAACACGAGTTTCCATGGCCCATTCAGCGACTTGACAGGAGGAACAACGTTGTCAAACCACACGCCCTCAGACTATAGGCTTGAGGCCGCACTTACGTCACTTGTTCTCGACACTCGTGTACGGGGAAACCCGACAATAACGTGGGGAGCAGGTTCTATTTAGCGGTGCATTGTAGGCGCATTCTAATCATCGCAAAAAAAGGTGTAAGTAGGTGAACTTCTTTGCTTGACACATACTCGACAGAACTACTTTGAATTCTCAATATCCTAAAAGTCATTGGGCTTTGTATTTTATTCAAGCTATTCGGTATTGTAACTTAGGTGTTCTGGTGGGTGCTTGAAAATGTGGGAAATTACATACGGCGATGTTATTACCACTAGTAGGCTGTCCTGGACACTAAGGTCATGCATGGGGAACTGCGGAACACGCGCTCGTAAGTGACAGTCAGAAACAAGCAAGCTTGAGGGCCGCAGCGACCAAGATTATAAATTGGGGACCGTTGTGTCAAGGCCGCTGTTCCGCATACGTACAGAACGCAGATTTAGAGATTGTGTGAAGCCGAGGCCATCGTACACGAGGTTGAAACATCAGGTTGGTCAATGTCTCCGCGACCGAGTAGCGCCTGAACCTACTTCGCTATTGAACAAATTCTTCAACGACCAGTGAGATGGGCTTGGCACTAGGCACAGCCGCCTCGGGCTTCACGTAGATTTAGATATTCAAAGCCGATTTGACGGTGGAGGTGACCGTAGAGGCTGCTGCAACGCTAGACTTCGTGTTGGCGACCGTGTAACCAAACACACCACGGAATTGACCGATTGTGATTATTTTGTGCCTTGCAAACGACTTCATTCCAGAGAGCGCAAAAGTCGTGCTGCAATTCAGGTGATGGATCCTTTACATCGAAGTTAAGCGCTGCTTCTAGAACATTCGATTAGCGCTCACTCACGGTGATGCACCCCGCTACGCATGGGATCTGGTCATGATTAAATGCACAGTACCGGAGAACGACAAATCGTCCCACCAAAAAGGGTCTGATACGGAGGCAAAGACGGTATCTGGCGAAGGGCTTGATTTTATGTATGAAGATCGGAGAGATGCACATCGCATATCGCCGGGACCATTTCTGGTAATGGTTGGATAGCAGGTGAGTGATGAGAACCAAGATGGCAAATGGAAGGTAGTCGTCATGTTCAGCGTAGTCTTTGAGCACAGTTTCCGGAACGCCCAGATCGCTGGAAGTAGGAATAAACCAAGTGGGATTGTCACCAGAGTCGCTGAACAATGAAATAATGGGTATCGAGAGGGAATTTTCCGTCGTTCTGAATTATATAGAAGACCTTATGAGTGGATAAGTGGAGGGTAAAGTATTGGCAATGGGACTCGAAGGCGGCTCACTGCTCTTGTGGGCATCATGGTATGGTATCCGGCATTCGCCACGGCTGGGCTCGCGTAGAGCCATTGAAGTTGATGATAGTTTGCATCACTAACACCGAAGATATGGTAGAGAGCTATGAATGATTAGTGAAGACGCGCATCGAATGTGAACCTATGCGGTGGAACGTGAGCGCGTGAACCGTGGCGCTTTGCAAATTTAGGTTCAAAATACGGACAACTTCCCTGAATATTTTTTTGAAGCAATTTTCACTAGTAACCCAATTCTTGCGATGTCTGGGAACGGGGACCGAAGCACAGACAGATGGATGTTCTTCACAGATGGCTTGCACTACCATCTACAAACGCATATGGCAATTTCAGGGTAGACGTGAAGACCCCTATGATATGATGGTGTACTAGCAAAGTATAATTGACGGCTTGGTCCCCTAAAGAGCCAATGCAATGATAAAAGGGGTTCCAGATCAATGGAGGCGAGTCGCCGCAAGAGGCTCTGCCATGAGTGTTGTCGAGATAATTATCTCGCAGCGTGCCATCACGAAAGAAAAAAAAATTGTCAGAGAATTGATGACGAATGTGATCTTTGACTTTTCTCCGTTGCAGTACTCTGTAGGCACCACTCGAACGAGAAGGTGTCATCTAGCATAGAAAACGAGAGCAAGACGAGAGCACTAGTTTTAGCCATGGCGCCTTCGTTCTGATGCAGTTTTGAGTTATCATGGAATGTTGGGATTTGATCTCATGTCAGTAGTACAACCACAAGTTAGTCCGAGGCCCTGCAGTAATTTTCTGTGCCAGTGCCAGTGCCAGTGCGAGTGGTCGTCCGCCAAAGTTTGTTGGCAGAGTGACATGATCGACCGTGTGACTTGCAATTTGCGCGTTGCGTGTTGACTCCCCCCTCTACCTTGCGCTACCCCTCTCACAGCCCGTTCTCTCTCAATTCTTCCGAAAACCCTCCAATCTTTCATTTTTCTAGAGCTGAATCATTTTTCACCATGCCAACCACAGTTCTTCCTGATATGCACTACATCACTGAGCGCGACCGGGCGCAGGTCCACCCTGCCGTCGTTCGCTGCATCTCAATACCCTCCGTCCCAGCCAATTTTCCATTCAAAACCCCCATTTCAGATGAACGCCGATACCGTGGTCCTCGCTTTACCATTGGTTGGATGGAGTTCCAGTCACCGGAGCAGCCTGATCCCGAGGTCGCCCGGCCTGGAGACGTATGGATTCAGCTCCCGTCCGGACACCGCAAGGCTCGTGTCTACGCCTGCTACAATATCGATGGTAAGGATTGGTCACCTTGGGCAGGTAACAGCGTCATTCTAGGCGGCCGAGGCAACACACCCATGCATCCCTTTCTGAACGACCATGCGCAGCGCAAGTTCTTTCTCGTGTTCAATGGTTCCGAGTTCACCTGGGCCAATCCCAAGGCTGTATCCGTCATCATGCACGCCAACCCGCAGATATACACAATGGGACCAGCTGAGGCCGTTATCAAATGGCTCAAGGTCACCGGGGTGGGACGGACGAGTCCTGCTCCCGTCGAGAAGGTTCTCCGCTCTACTTCTGCGCCAGCGGCAAATCGGAAGCATGCGCGCCCAGAACATAGCGAGCCCCCGGGAGACTCGGCGTCCGTGCCCCCGCCCAAGAAATCGAAACCTAGCCCCTCTCACCACCCCGCGTCAACAACGCCCGCGCCCGACCGCCCCCTCGCTGTCAAGCTCGGCGCCTACGCCAAAGCCGGCGCGACGCAACAGGGCTGGATCATGTCCATCGACGGCATGCCGCTGCACATGCCGTTCCCTTGTATCAACTGTACGCGTAGCAAGACACCTTGCTCCGGCATTCCAGGCGAACGGTGTGGTCGCTGCCGTTTCAAGAGGCTTGGTTGCTCGCACCATGCACAGAAGCCTCGTGCACAGTCGGCGGCGCCAGTTACGGAGGTCCCGACGGCTACTGTGGAGTCTTCGCCCACCTCGCAATCAGGACTCACGCTTCGGGTTCCACCCCTACTACGGCCGTGGGTGCCGGGAAGCGCGACGGACACAGCGCAGCCTAAAGATGCGAACAAGGCTCCGGGGCAGCGCTCTCCGAAGCGTGTGCGCATTCGCTCAGCATCAGTCGGTGCGTCGAAATCGTACTCCCTTTCCGTAAAGAAACACCCATTTCGTGACCGTTTGCAGCAGCCCGCAGTGAAAACGGCGAAATCCGTAGCAGCAGTCCACTCTCCTCAGCTCACGAGCTCACTGATCCCGCCCCGCCCCACTCGGAGTCCGCGATTCTGGACGCGCGCGACGATGCGGCGGTCGAGAACCTGCTAGATAGCGCTTCGATGGCCGTGTCCGCGGTGTCCGCTCCCGCTCCAGATGCCGAAGGCGCTGGCGAGCCGGCGGCGCAGAGCAATACAGCGGACAAGACGCCGGTGCAAGGTGTTGCGGGTGGTATGGAGGAGGAAGAGGAAGAGGAGGATGAGGATGATGAATTTGCGCGTTTCGTGCAGATGACGCTCGACGGCATCGCTCGTGCGCAGGAGGGTCTGCGTGGCGTGTTTGCGCTGACCCGGAGAAATTTAAAGGCAAAGCGCATCGCAGCTACTGCACAGAAGGTGACTGCTGCCACAGCTGCTGCTGCAGTTGCGTCGGGCGTCCCAAATGGAGAGAGTAGTGCGGTGTCTGCAACCCATTAATTCAGGCTCAATCACTGTTTGTTGTGACCCAGGCAGGCTGGGTCGCGGGTTCTACTCCTGACTTATGACTTATATGGTATTAGGCAGATTCACGGCGTTTTTTTAAAGAAAGTATGAACGATCTGTGGGAGGACAACGAAGCGTATGTATCTGGCTTGCTTTGCTTTCTATGTGTGTTGCATTTGTTTCGCTGGCGCCTCCCAACTGTTTTGTGCTTAAAAGGGATTCGCCTTTACCATAGTTCCCTTTGGTCCCGGCTTTTCTTTCATTCTTACCTGTTCCGCTTTCTAATAGTCATACCGAGAATCGTATCTGCTGCTTCCCTCGGCTGACATCCATCTAGTGCACATGAGGTCTAAAACACCACTAGTATGTGGTTTAATTCTACGTCATGTCGTGTGCATGACGGGGTGCCACGCACCTCTGGCTGTGGGGCTAAACGATTGCCGCGGGTGTACTAGATGGTGTCGTGAGGTTGGCATCATAGATAACCAAAGTACCAACAAAATAACGCCGCCCAAATTGTGGATTCTGATACGCAGCTCGCGGGCGTCGCAAGTCATGTCTCTGTGGTCAGGCACGCGAGCTCACCAACCATCGTGAGCTTCAAAGTGGGGGGAGGATGACTCGGAGGCGTATCGCGTGCACTGGCGGAAGTAGTTGAGGACAAGCTACCGCGCCCCCCATCGTCCCACGCACACACGCCCGCTTGCGAAGGGGTCGAGTACCCGCCTCTTTTGCCTTGGGCGACGCTACGACCGCTAGCAGTAACAGGTGGTATGTACACGTTGGTCGCCTCGTGGGCCAGGAGCGAAACGTGGCGCGGGATCAGCGAACCAGCGGCGTGAGTCGGGAGCTTGAGGCGTCGGACGTGTCCCGAGAATTGCGACCTTCCTGGCAGTGTCAAGCGTCGCGGGCACGTCCTTCTCTGACTCCTTATTGTCGCACAATGCTTCGATGTCGCATGGCAGGCGCGGGCTCCTGAGCGTGAAGTGCTCGTGAAACCGCGTAGCGGTCTATAGTGTTGGTGCGCATCGGTGATAAGTGCAGTGTTGAAGAAGGTGCCGCACTGTGACCTTGAAGGTTGCAGGCCGTATATATGGATCCTTGGCTATGCGTGGTAGGCCCGTCAGTGCGGCGAGTCTGTCAGCTATACGGAACTCAACGCTCAGCATCGGCACACAGCTGAAAGTCATGGTCGATGTCGGGTCACGACATCCGCTTCAAGTTGGAAAGCCTTGCCCCATTCGGGTAGGAGCTACAACTGACTCAGGTCCCTCAGAACATCCATGATCGCTATGAATTGTAGATCACTGGTCTGTCGATCAATTCTAATTGAGCGCGCTAAGATGGGCACTCTATAATGACCTACTAGTATCTCCAACTGAATACAATAACGTCAAGCACAAAAGAGGAACAATTGCGGGACGAGGTACTAGGGCCCCTCCAGAGGCGGTGTCCAAGAACCTTGCCAAGAACTTGAAGGCAGCAGTCATTCATTGTGACATGGAGGTGGTCCCCCATTCAATCAGATGTTAGTAGGGGCGCATGATACAAAGGTATGCGAAGATAGAAGTGGCTTATCAATAGATTGTACGAGGGCGAGGCAATGATAGTATCAGGACCAGGAGCAGCTTCGATGAGGAAGCGAGTGCGAGTATTTGAATCGCATAACCTCTGTCGTTTAACGTTGAACGGCGGTGGTTTCCAAGATGTTCTGACTCTTCTGAGATGCCGAATCGCCGACTCGCCCCGGCCCTCTTGCCGACTCGGATGGCATGTTCCACCCTGCCAGTGGTTCCTCCTCCCCAATCCAATTCACAGGGGGGAAAGCCTGAAGGAACGAGAGCGAGCTTTTCGAGCGTCCGCAGTTCCAGCTAGCTCCGTCTCACCCCTGCGGCACCTACTAATCGCGATCGACATCTCTCTTTGTCTTCTCTTCAGTTTTCTCCCACTTGCCTTCTTGTTCGAATAACCTCAGGCTGTGCCCCACAGGCATAATCCACCACTCGAACGATCACCGCTATATTTCTGTGTCATTTTCCAGGCCCTCTGTCTTAATAGGTTTTGTGGTCACCGCCGCTTGGATCCGGATATTTCTCGGCGAACTGTTAGACGTCTCTTTGAACCCAATTAATTGAATTAACTTCTGCCGTGGTGATTATAGCATCCGTGCCCTGATCCGTGCTTTCGATCATACAATCATACAGCATCTTAGAAGGCCGATGTCGCGTCCGTGGTGAAAACCCGGGTTGTAGCGCTGGTGCAGAGGCCCGCGGATGACGTGGCAATACTAGTGTTGCTAACTTACTGCTGCAGTAAGTCATCACTGACAATGCGACTGTCAGAAGTAAAAAGCTGTTGAAAAATTGGCAGGTAAAACCAAGGGGGGTCGAAAACTTAGCGCCCTGACCCGACGTGGGGGGGGGGTCGACCCGGAGGGCCTTAGAATAGTTTATTTTTTTGCGCTTAAAGTCGGCCCGCTAATCCGGATGGGGGGGTCAGAGGGCAGCGGGCGGCAGGAAAAAAAACTTGAATTTCTGCATTTCGTGGGCTACAGGAGGTACAGAATGTAAAGTACTAATAAATAACCCGTGTCTCCACCACCATCTGTATCAATATCGTAGTGCCATCGCCATCGCCACCATTGTTCATCGAGGTCTTGGTCACAGCATTTTCGTCTTGATAGTTTGCCACCAACGCTTTTTGTTGTTGGGGGTGTCATCGCTACAGCATTGTTAGCTGTCGTTGTTGTAGCTGTTGTCCAGTCATTGTTGTGGCTTCCTGGCTGTGGTCGCACTGTCGTAGTTGGGGTTGTTCGGAGGTGTGATCAGATCGCGTGCGACCGAGTGGGAGCCCCGAGAATAAATTTTAAGGAAGAAGCCGAGCGAATTACTAAGGTGGATTGGCCCTGCCAAAAAAATGCACCAGTGGGGAATCGAACGCTAAGTTTAAAAAAAAAAACCTTAAAAGTGGCAATGCTTATCCAATACACCATATGCACTACATCCACTCCTCTCAGCTGCGCTATATGAGTATTCTTTAATGTTGCTGTTGGTGGCTCCGCTCTCATTGCCGCTATCCTCAATCTCCTCTCACTCTCCATTGTCATTGATGTCATCTGCCACCGCCATCCTCTCCCCCCACACCTCTCACACTCTCACCAGCCATCACATGCCTCGCCTCACACAAAGCCGTTCTACTGCCACACCAGCCAGCTCGTGACTGCCATCCCCAACCATCCTCACATCCTCAGCTGTTGCCGCTGCCCCACTCAAATTAAGTATTTTTTATTATTACTTTTTTTCCATCTAACCTCGAATCAAATGTGACAAAGGGGCCTGCAGCAGCAACGACAATGCACCCAACAGCACCCAACACAGGCAAAGCACCACAAGGTGAAGGGTATGACACGGCGTGAGAACAACCACCCTGACCGCGACAAGCTGGCCAAGACACTCATGGCCACGATGATGGGACTGTACATACCAGTAGTAGCAAGAGTAGTAGTCTATCTGTACTATATTCTGTCTTGTCAAAAAAATGCAAGCACTCAGACTTGCATTGAGAACACTTGGACTGAGTACTTGATTTGTCATAGAATTTCCTTTTTTGGGAGGTAGGGGGAGGGGGGGGGTGTGCCCGAAATCCTTAATGAACTTTTCCAACCCCGTGTGGTGAATAACATCTTTGACCCCCCTTGGGTAAAACATCTTTTTAAAAACATTGCATTGCTATGATGCTGATAGTTGATGGTATTTATTCTTTTTTGTTTGCAAGCACAGGAACCTTTTGAGACTTTATGGCAATTCGATGGCTGTGTAAATGTTGGCGCGCCATACGGTCAGTGGCCATGGAGGTATAAACCATACCTTAGATAGTCCAGAATATCTCACGCCTGATGAAATGTTGGCGTATTTCCCCTTTAATTGCTTGTGGTGCATCACTGCCACCTCATGCACCCAGTGGGAAGTTCGTCGATTAGGACGATTTTGTACGAACTTTGACCTTAATTTATTTTGTTTTTGATTTTTTTTCCCGTGTAATGTCTTGCATCATTCAAAGTAGATCCCGAAACAAGTAAGATCAGATCGATCCGCATGGATCGATGTGAGTATTTCACATTGTCGTATACAGGCTACAGTAGTATACAGTAATACAGCACGGGTGCTAATACAAACATCCTGAGTGTCACGTACCGTGCCATGCGGTCATGTGACATTCGGCGCACGTGCAAGGGTGCGCGCAGCCTGCGAAGGCATGCAAAGAATATCTGAAGACTTGGTGAGAATGCACGTGACTGTGGGAAGTTCCAGTCATGTGACCGGGTCGGGTGAGAACCCATGCCGGCTTATCAGAAGCCGAGGTCGTTCCAGGCCCTTATCTATAGGGGGTTCTGATGGATATTTCTGATGGACTATATTTAGATTATATCTGAGTCATTATGACTCTTATCACTGATGGCCCTTAAGGCTATCCGCCATGTGTTGTGGAGTAGTGGAGCATCAGTGATGGACGGTTCTTATTGGAGGATAAGCCTTATGCTTATCTTCAGTATATTAGGGTTTGGCCAGGGGCTTGGGTTGAAACTCAGCTCCTGAGCAGTATATAGGTCGCAGCTGAGGACGGTAGAGTCCTTAGCTTTACATTCCCATATTCTCCTAACGTCTACTTGGAGTTTCCCTGCTAATGTATTGCTGTCCATTCCTTCATGACTGCTTCTCTCTTGTCCCTTTGTGGACCTCTATCTATGACTGTTTCCATTCAACTTGGATCAGTCCTTCTCTCATTTCGGCTATCTCAGGTGTCATGCGGGATAGCGTTGTCTCTCGTCAACGTCAAGTGTTCCAGTACTACAGGTCAAGGTATTACTGAAGGTAGCGTTGGGTCAAAACGTTACACTGAGTCCATCATGCCCCACCGAAAGAACCACCTCCAGCACACCTCAGATATGCAACTGGGAGAATATCTTTGTAATATCGGTCATGAAGATACTTTTCCCATGTCGATGCCTTCGCCTCCCAAGGAAGAACGGCCTTCTCAGTGAACTCGTACTCAGACATGAGAACAGGTAGATGCACTGTGCATACGCCTTTGGTCTAGAAATCACAATATATACTAGCTTGCTCCAGAATCCCCTCATCATGAACATGATCCTGATCCGTTGGATCCTCCTGGTCCATCCAATGACGAAGACTTTGATATGCACAACTACTCGGGCCCAGGAGGGGCCGACCACGATGCATATGAGCTTCTGCTGAGGGCCCCCAAGAACTCAGACAGTGCTGCAGGTGAGGAAGATGTCCAACACAAACATCATGAGATCATAGACCATGATCATGATGATGCTCGCCCTGATAACATCCCAGGTCTGCTTCCTGACCTACAGACAGTGCAGGCTTTTATCAATGATCTGAAAGCTGCTGATCTTGCGACATCTGGAATGGAACAGGAAGATATCAATCGTTTGTGAAGTCCTGAGATAGTCAACAGCCTAGAGGACCCATCACTGCTGTTGCACTCACTACAGCATTTTGTCAATAATGACTTGGCATCTCAGGATCATTATGACACCACATGGTGCATTGAGCTCCTGAATGACCCTGAGACTGTTGTTCTATCTTACAATCAGGTAAAGCATTGACTTTGATGGCTCTCTGGCGTAGTGCCCATTGAGTACGATATGTGTCCTGACACTTGAAAAGTGTACACTGGGCCTCACACACCTCTCAAGTCATGCCCACACTGCAGTATATCTCGACACTTCCCTGGTATGAGGACAGCTCAAAGGCACTTCTCAACGACCCCAATTGGGCCGGTTCTACAGGCATTCTATGCTTCTCCTGAGATGGCAACACACATGCATTATCTGGAGAAGAAACTGGTGGGAACACTTGCACATGCGCGTGGCAACTCATGTAGACTTGAAGTGTATGACAACACCACCTGCGGACAGGATCTCCTAGATGTGTGGGGCTCCAGCATATCTGGGAAATTGGACATTGCGCTGCAACTATCAATTGATGGCACTCAGCTCCACCCCGACCAGCCCTCCAAGGCCTGGGTATTTATCTGGATCATTCACAATCTCCCACCAGACCTACGCTATACTAAGGTGTTTGTGATTCCATGTGAGATTGTTCCCGGCCCCAAGAAACCATGGGACCTCAATTCCTTCTTGTTCCTGTGCTTGTATCATGTCGCTGCCCTCCAGCATGAAGGTCTCAATGTACTCAACGCACCTCTGGGTGCGGTCACTCACACAACTCCCAGTATCATTATGGGGACCGCTGATGGCCTTGGTAGCACTGTGATGTCGGGTATGGTCGGGCATAGTGGGAAGTACGGCTGCAGGCTGTACTGCGAAATGCCTGGTTGACACCATGATGGCAATGGCCACTGTTGCGCAGCAACCAGCGCAGCAAACAGTGTCATGGAGTCTCACCTTGTGAAGGTTTAGAGACTAATAGAGGTTTGTAGAGAGGAGTGCTCAAGTGTGTGTAGAGTGAACGACTTGTATTCTTAGAGGGGCTCTACTCCCCTCATTTATAGGAAAACCGGTCCCTATGGTCCACCCATGTCTGTTTGCGTAAAAGTGATGAGTAAAGGTGTCCACAATATCACGTTTTCAGTGACGCCTGATGTGAAACACCCCAGAAGTCTTCAATATCACCATGTGTGATACTGATAAGACTTGTGCTGTAATGTTTCTACCAAACATTGTTCCGACTTGGAACTCTTGATGACCTTGAACCAAATAACAGACCGACGGCAGTTGAATAACAATGGTCGAACATGAAAGACGAACAAAAGGGCAATGGCTTCGCCTTATACTGGAAGGATACAACAGGGATCTTCAAGAGATGAGAGGACAGACTACACAAGGATCAACAAGATGAGAGAGGCAGGCACTAATAGCCAACACTTCTATTGACTGAGGTAGATCTCAAGGTAAAACTCAAGGTAGACTCAAGACAACGAAGATAAGGTCTTGTCTATCAAGACAGAGCACCTTATATACACTACAGGGCTGACTCCTAAACTGAGTCCCAAATAATAACAGGTATCGTACCATATCGTATCGTCCAATCAGCTGTCAGGGAATAACGACCCAAGTATATCAACCAATCAATGAACAGGGATAAGCCCATACAGTACATGAGGCAGAAGGCCCCATTATGAGTCAGAGATAACACTATGTGACTCACTATCGTCCAATAATCGTCCGGCGCAACATCAGCGCATGATAAGTACAGCCATCAGGCAACATCAGAATGTTCCAATCAGAAAGAACCTAAACAGGACAAAGCCTAACCATGTTGGGAATCCCGCATCCAACTATACCCTCTCAGGAATTATATCTCGACCTGAGGCAATTGCTGTTCCCCCGTGACTTATCCTTTAGACCAGATCCACGTGGTCTGGGGGTTGCTGATCACATGACTTAATCATGTGACTCAGACTTACACATTCCTAAACGAATGACATCGCCAGTGTTGTTGTCCACAATGAAATGATCTTCAGTACTCAACATTCGCGCGACCTCATATGTCTCATCTGCATCCATTTGCAGCGTATCTTCATCTTCTTCTTCAGTGAACCGCACTTCAGGGGGTCTTCAGCCTTCACAGGCAATGCGAATTGTACTTTCATCGGCTTGGTGACACCACTGGCCATGACACGTGATCCGCACGTGACATGCGCCCTCCATATTGGAGTTGCGCCCACTTTGTGCGTAACGGAGTACCCTAATATGGTAATCATATGTACGATACTACTGTAATGTCATAACTGCTATAGATAAGATACGTATGTACTTATTACGTTTCAACACTCCCCTTGCTAAGTATACCGTGTATGTACTGAGCAAAGTAATATAGTACAGTAGAGATTATTGATGACAGCAATCAAAGAATCATTCGTAGGTCGTATTCCTTCATCATGTCATTGGTGTTGAGAGAGAAAGAGTTGTGTGAAGAAGATTGGGACTAAGGCTGAACTTTTGGTAAAGCTCAATCTTTTCCACTTCTTTGCGAGTGTGCCACGCAAAGGCATTACTTGACACATCTTCTAAGATTATCGGGTCTGACTCGGATGCATAGGTATGCCATCTGAATGTCAGGCTCTTCCGAGATCTATGCGACGATTTCGTTCTCTATCTAGGATGAGTAAAACTCAAGTCCTAGTTGTTCCCTAAATTTAAGAAACTTTATGCGTCCCAGATTCTTAGTAAATAAATCAGCGGGGTTCTCAGCTCCTTCAATGAACAATAGTTCAATCTTCTTTAAGCGAATGACCTCGCGAATGTAGTGGTAGCGTAGGTCTATATGTTTTATTCGCTTTTCCTGTACAGGATTAGAAGCAAGGAATATGGAGCCTTGATTATCTCCACATAATGGAATTGGTTCTAAGGATATTCCAATCTCTTCAAAGAGAGATCAAATCCAGACCAATTGTCTACTCGTATCTGAGATAGACATGTATTCTGCTTCTGTGGAAGACAGCGCAATTGATTTCTGCACTCTAGAATTCCAACAGAATACTCCATTAGCTAATTTAACTAAGTAGCCTGTAGTAGACTTTCTCGTTGTTGGGTCAGATGCCCAATCAGAGTCTGCATATGCTAATAAACCCCCATTGCTTTTGCCATCATAAACTAAAGCGTAACTAGAAGTACCAATGAGATAGCGGCAAATATATAGTGCCCTATTTGTTACGTGCGAGCTGCACGTGAGCCTGACTTAGGCAACGTAAGGTGAATGCGGTGACTTAGCAACTCGTCAACTCTAGCACAAAGGCAGAGGATCGTCTCAACGCGCGAAGGCGGAGTCTTGCTTTTAGGTAGCAACGCGGCCCGAACGGACGAAGAGAGAGAGAGAGAGAAAGGGAGCCTTCTGGATTCGATATGAGAAGTGTACAAGAAATCCAAGCTATCGACTACAACAGTCGATAGCTTCCTTATAACCTATACGCGCGATCCGCCTTCGTCAGCGAGACCGCCACTACTACTAGTCTGCTGGTAATCGTTCACAGTTATCAGTCAGCCCACTACAGGCCATCAGTCATCGTATCGTAAGCCGTCGGTCAGCCATCAGTCATCATACAGTAATCAATCAGTCATCAGTCGTTGTATAGTACAGTTAGTGTCCCCTTGATCACGCCCCCTCGGTTATCGGTTAGGTCAGATACCGACTATGACCCGGGACGTTACATCACCCCCTTCACAAGGGTGAGCGCCCTCGCTCCACTACCCAATTAGGTACTGTGGTGAGTCCAACGTCTGTCTCATGCTCGTCCCGTATCCTTACGAGGGCGTGCGCCCTTCCCAACCTCTTCGCGGAGTGTCGCGAGCGGTCGACATGCACGAAGATGTCATCTTCGAGCCTCTTGATCGCGATCTCCAACTCCTTGATAACTTCCTGGGACGCGTGGTAGCGCCTCACTTCGGCGGCAAGGGAAATATCCCCTAACCTAGCGAGGGCTTCATCCACCTGGCGCCGTCCCCGGAAGTCAGCGCGAAGGTATAGTAATTCTTCGCGGGTGTACTCAGCTGCGGGTCCCATGTCTCGGCATGGCTCGGCGTGTATATCTCCGCGGTATATCGGCTCGCCCCTCCCCATCGTTCCAAAAGCCTCCGGATTGTCTTGCATCCTCACCCGTACGTACCTGGCGGGGATGCGCCGACCCTCGTGCTCGAGCACCATGGGCACCCAGTTCATCCCGTTGTTGAGGACGAAGCCTTGGGGGGTAGGCGATACGGCACGGATAGGGCGCCTCGGCGCATTGGCTCGGCGCGTATTGATGGGTGAGGGATCGCGGGCCTCGGCGTACGAGGGTAGTCTTCCCATGGCGGCATACCCTTCCTCCGCAGTCGGTCCATAGACGACAGCAACTGGAGGTGTTCGTTCTTCGCCATCCATGGTTTCGTCGGTAATGTCGGCGTCTTCGTCTTCTTCGTTGTTGGTTCGAGGGGGAATGCGCATGGGAGCGCAATGGCAATATTCTTGTGGGTTGTCGCATCTGGTGCAGATGACGTTGGCGTCGTGGTATGATCCGTCGGAGGACTTGTCACTGTCGTAGCGATCGACAGCGGTGGTGGATGTGAAGGCGGTGGAGGGCTGGACGACACTTGCCTCATCAGCCGCCGTATCCTCGTCCGTCTCTCCGTCGCCGTCATCCTCGTTACTTGATCCAGCCGCCAGGACGTCATCACCTCCTTCAATAGCCCGTAGTCCCTCCTCATCTGTCTCCACTCTTCCGCTTGCAGGTGTAGGGAATCGCCGGCGAGCCTCGGCCAGGTCTCGGGCTGCTTGCTCGTTGATGGCTGTTGTTCTGACGTGTTCGACCGCTGAGCAGAAGGGGTCGTCGACGTTATTGTTGTCGTCATAGGTGATGAGGGTAGCGACGCTGGGGATCTCGTTGATGTTGATAATGGTGTGGGGGACATGGGACATCTTATGAGGAGAATGGGAGAATGATGGTGTTGACGGTCCTGTCGATGCTGTTTTTATGTGAGTTTCGGCGGTTGGGTTAGACCGTTGGAACTTCCTTATCTCCTCGTCCGCGTGTACATCATTCCATGAGACCCACTGATTATCCGAATCGGCGTAGCCTTTCCACTTGATTAGGTACTGCAACTTGCGCCCGCGTCCATGTCTTCTCGAGTCTAGTACTTTTTCAACCTCGTATTCTTCCACGTCCCCTACTAATTCTGGCGGTGGGCGTTGATAGTTTACGCCGTGAGTCAGCGTTTCTTTGTAGGGGGTTAGGAGATCTGTGTGGAAAACATTGTGGATGCTCCACTGCGTGGGAAGCTCGAGGCGATAGTTTACGGGAGACATCACCTGAACGACTTGAAATGGTCCGTGTCTCCTGGGCGCAAGCTTTGTGGTTGGTTGGTTGGTTCGAAGGTGTCGTCCCTCCAGTCAAACCTTGTCCCCTACTTGGTATTTGGGGGTGTCACGATGCTTGACCCATGACTGTTGTGCACGTCGCATGTGATTCTGTGCCTGATTCCTTATCTCCTTTAATTGTTCTAGTCGCTTCTCGACTCGTGGTATTGGTGACTTCTTATCTGTCCAGTTAGTAAGGGGGTGGTAACCCATTAGCAATCTGAACGGTGTTTCACGTGTGGACTCGTTAGTCCAATTGTTGTGTGCGAACTCCGCGAGCGCTAGGTAATCAGCCCAATTGTTTTGTCGTTCATTGGCCCATAGTCTGAGGTATTGTTCCAACCATTGGTTGGTTCGTTCCGATTGCCCATCTGTCCGCGGGTGGTAGGCCGTCGATATGTTTTGTTGTATCCCGAGGATTCGGCACAGCTCTCTTGTGAACTTGGAGGCGAACCGGGGATCTCTATCGCTGATGATTTTCGCTGGTAGTCCAAACCGCGCTACGACGTGTTTTGCGTAGAGCGTTGCAGTTTCTTCACCTGAGATTTCCTCTTTGCATGGTATGAATATGGACGCTTTGGAACAGTCGTGGTCAGTGACTGTAAGTACCGAATCGTATCCTCGTGATACCGGTAGTTTAGTGATGAAGTCTAGTGCCACTACCTCGAATGGCATCGCCTCCGGTTTCGGGAATATAGGTTGTAGTGGTGCCTTTGTTTTCTGCGTGTTGACCTTGCACCGTTGGCATTCAGCGCATCCTCGGACGTACTCGCTAACATCTCGCTTCATCGTGGGCCACCAGTAGTGGCGCTCCACTAGTTGCGTTGTTCGGTTTATTCCTGGATGCCCGTGAACGGGGGGATCATGGTGTGCGGAAATTACTTCTCTAATTTCCTCCATTGTTCCCGTTACGACGAGTCTTTGTCCTTGGTACCACCAGAATCCTTCTTCTTTGGTTAGTTTGTGGGGATCAACCCATTTGCGTATTCTCTGTTCGTCTTGTTGTGTACTTGTTGCTCGTACAAATATTTTGTTTGGTAGTACGACAATGTTTTCATTGTCTTTCTCCCCTTGATCGTAATCGGGTCTTCGAGATAGCGCATCGGCCCTTCCATTGGCTGTCCCCTTGACATGGTGTATCTCGAAGTTGTATTCCGCTAGTTCCAGTACTTCCCTGGCAATTCGACAACTGATCTTCTGAGGATCTCGCCAGTATCGAAGGTTGAGATGATCTGAAAATATGCGTACTTTATGTGGAGATCCTGCCAATAGATGTCTCCAGTTTCTCAACGCTTTTACAATGGCCAACAGTTCGAGGTTATAAATGTCGTAGTTTCGTTCTGCTGCATTGAGCGTCGCTGAGTAGTATCCGACAGGATGTCGTTTTCCGTCTGCCTTCTTTTGGAGAAGTACCGCTCCGACCGCGAATCCTGATGCATCTACTTCCAGGTCGAACTGTTGTGTTTGATCGGCGTGTGCGAGGATGGGTTCTGTTGTTACCCGTCGTTTGAGTGTTTCAAATGCGTCTTGATGTCTCGTGCTCCACTGCCATGGTTCATCTTTGCGTGTCAGTTCGTTTAACGGTTTGGCGATGGCCGCGAAGCCTCTGATGAACTGCCGGTAAAAGTTGCAGAAACCGAGAAATGATCGTACGTCTTTTACTGATGTTGGTGATTGCCAGTCGCGAACACCCGAAATTTTAACGGGGTCCATACGTGTTACCCCCTCTTCAAGGATTACCCCCAGGTAATCGATACTGGGAGCATTGAAGACACATTTCTCGGGTTTGAAGAAGAGGTCGTGTTGTTGCGCTACTGCAAGTACGTCGCAGACTGCTTCTTGGTGTTTTTTGAGTGACAGTGGGTGCCGTTTGGTCGCGATGGCAATATCGACCATGTAGACCCTGATTTTCGTTCCTAGTGCTTCGTGTTTCGCTATTGTAGGTTGGTAGATGTTATTCATGAAACTTTGAAATGTGGCCGGCGAATTGCATAGGCCAAAGTACATGACCGTTGGTTCGAAGAGTCCGCGGCGTGTTTTGAACGCAGCTTTGTGTTCATCTCCTTCTTTGATTCGAATGTTGTTATATCCTTGTCGGACATCTAGTTTGCTAAACATTTGTGCTCCTCCAAGATCCCTGATCAGGTCGTCAATAAGGGGAAGCGGGTATTGGTTTCGTATTGTCCATTCGTTGATTTTTCGGTAGTCCTGTACTGGTCGTAGTTTTCCGTCCTTCTTTTTAATGAAGAAGAAGGATGACGCGTACGGGGACTTTGAGGGACGAATATATCCCTTCTCTACTTGTTCGTCGATGAATTCGTCCAGCACTGCGTCTTCTACCCTTGTCATTGGGTATATTTTGCAGTCTATTACATCGGGTACCCCCTTTTTGAACTCGATGGCGTGATCGCAGCTTCGTTTTGGGGGGAATCGTTTTGCTTCGTCTTCACTGAATACCTTTGTGAATTTTTGGTACTCCTTTGGTATGTGGACTTCTTTTGTGTATTGTTTGGCGTCGATCGCTAGTTCGACCGCTGAACGTCGTCCATATACTTGTTCCTCTAGTTTTGCCACTATGTGGTCTTTCTTCTCTATGGTGAACGTTCGTGACACTTTTTCGTCGTTGTCTTCTTCTTCGAGCAGCCTTGCTAGTACTGCTCTTTTGTCGTTTGGATTGATTGATCGTAGTACTATGGGGAGCTGTTTTTTGTCAATGGTGGCATGTCGCCAGCTAAACCTTGGTTCATAGTTTGCGAGCCACGGATATCCCAGTAGTATGTCTTCTTGACCGATGTCGGTGATGAGGAAGCGCATTTCTTTTTGAATTCCTCCCGTTTCCACATTAAGCAGGAGATAGTGCGTGATCTGTCCCGCTTTATTAGTGGTATCGTCGATGTTGTATATGTTTTTTGGCTTATCTAATGCCCGCTGTCCTAACCCCATCCTTTTTACGAAGTTTGGATGTATGAAGTTGTCAGTGGCACCGGAGTCCACTAACGCTTTGATGTCGGCCATGTTATAACTTGCGCGAATTGACACTGGTACTCTCATAGAACGGTAGCGCATAATGTACACAGAGTTACAACGTATTGCCCTCACCCAGGCCGCCGGGTTTAGGCGTTTCCAAAATCCTGTCCCATCAGCTGCTGCAGGACCAGGTCTTTGACTTCTTCATCGTCTCCCGCTACTCCTCGTAGCCATTCCGCTGCCTTTTCTTCTTTAGTTGGCGCGAATTCTGTGGCACGTACTTGTGTTTCTCGGCGTCTCCTTGGTTGCCTGCAGTCACGACTGATGTGACCCATCTTCTGGCAGTTGTAACACTGCGTTTGGCTGTGGTCTCGTTTGAACTGTCATTGTATAAACCCCCCGCGTGGTGGGAATGGTGGTTTTGGCGGTGGTCCATCGTTTCGCCTATAATTTTGGAGTACGTCTTCTGCTCCGGCCAATCGTCCTTGTACCCGATCTGCTGAAGTGTCCATTCGGTCGTCATTTAGTGGTGCGAGTAACTTAGCTAAATTTCCTCCTTGCGCTCATCCTGGTTTGAAGGCGTCAAGGTTTCCCCTGACCGTCTGCATGTGAATCCATTTTTGTTGCCTCTTTAGGGCAGATTCCCTCCATTCTTCGTAGTTACGAGGATCATCATGTTGGTACATGGTCTCGTATAACGCTCTTGGTAGTCCTCTAGTGAAGTACTTGAGCGTTTGTTCAGCATTGATGTTATATCCCGCGTGTCGAACGAGTTGTTCGAACTGGGCTATGTAGTCGTCAATTTTTCCGTCTTTCATATGTATTCCGGCGTCTAGTTGTGCCTGCGCTCGTTCCTTGCTGAGAACGTCGCCGAACTGCCTTTGGAAGGCGTGGAGTAGGTTCTCCCATAGTCTGTTGTCGAATTGATTGGTTCCTGTGGCCACTTCGTTTACAAGCCATCGACTTGCGGACATAACCCATTGGTTAACCGCATTCCCTTGGATGTATGTGAGGAACAACATAGCTTTCTGATACTTATTCAGCATAGCTGAATGGTTTGCGTTAACTCCTGCGTAGACCTCCCATTGGAGTATGAAGGCCTCTGCTTGCGATCTTTGCCCCGTAAATGTAGGTGGTGGGTTGCCGATGAATTTGTCGCTCCCCCCTTGATGTGCGTTCTGGGCTACAGCGGGTCCTGCTAGAGGTGGTCCTCCTCCTCCTGGTGGTCCTCCTCCTGGTGGTCCTCCTCCTGGCGGTCCTCCTCCTGGCGGTCCTCCTCCTGGCGGTCCTCCTCCTGGCGGTCCTCCTCCACCTTGTGGTCGTAGTGGTGGAAATGGCCTGTTTTCAGGCGACGGTACTCTGTTGCGATTGAGCCTGAATTCGTAGAACATGTCGGTTCCTTCAGGGATGCTGGGTGCGTCGGGGACGTCTGGTCCCATGGCTCGGTTAACGGCCTCCATGTCTTCTGGTTGTATTTGTTGGACGTGACCTGTTTGTTCGTTGATGACAAGTCGGGGTGGCGATACTTCTGTTTGGGTAGTCATGTAGCTATATGGCATTCCCCTGATTGGTTCGGGAATATGTAACTCAGCTGTTTGTGCGGCTAGTGCGTCTACTTCTGGTGACTGTACTGCGATTGCTTCGGGTTCTGCTACTTCACTGTGTGGGGTTGGCGATCGTTCGCTGGTATGGCTTGATACTGCCGGTGTTGCGGCTCGTAGTTGAAATTCGGTCCTTGGTGGTTCCGAATCAAGGCTGTCTTCTCGGCCGTCTATGGGTCCTTGTTGATGAGTGGTCGTGCGTCGACTAGTGGCACGTTGATGTGTAAGTCGTCGGCTGCTGGTCGCGTTGCCTCGAAGTAGTTATTTGTGTTGCTCCACCTGAGCTCGACCCAGCAACAGCGTTCTTTGTTGAATACTACGGGATGGAATCGCTGTGCGGTAGCTGCTTCTGCGTAGTATCCTGTGTTGTTCTCTTCGGACCTTCTGGTGTCTGGTACGTGTCGCCACCTTACTCGTCCTATGAGGTAACGAGTGGGCGCGTCCCGTTCTCTTGCGTTGATGCGATAGGGTACAAAGTCCCAACCGTCTTTCGTTGTGAGAGTCGCCACGGCGTTTGATGAGTTTTGAAGAGCTTGGATTTAATGTTACGTGCAAGCTGCACGTGAGCCTGACTTAGGCAACGTAAGGTGAACGCGGTGACTTAGCAACTCGTCAACTCTAGCACAAAGGCAGAGGATCGTCTCAACGCGCGAAGGCGGAGTCTTGCTTTTAGGTAGCAACGCGGCCCGAACGGATGAAGAGAGAGAGAGAGAGAAAGGGAGCCTTCTGGATTCGATATGAGAAGTGTACAAGAAATCCAAGCTATCGACTACAGCAGTCGATAGCTTCCTTATAACCTATACGCGCGATCCGCCTTCGTCAGCGAGACCGCCACTACTACTAGTCTGCTGGTAATCGTTCACAGTTATCAGTCAGCCCACTACAGGCCATCAGTCATCGTATCGTAAGCCGTCGGTCAGCCATCAGTCATCGTACAGTAATCAATCAGTCATCAGTCGTTGTATAGTACAGTTAGTGTCCCCTTGATCACGCCCCCTCGGTTATCGGTTAGGTCAGATACCGACTATGACCCGGGACGTTACACTATTCAAATGGTCTTGTGTGGGGTTTGCAGCATACTGCGCAAGTTTAGTCACTGCATAGGCAATGTCTGGTCGAGTTCCAATCATGATATATAGGAGTGATCCTATTACTTGTTGGAATGACGCGCGAATTTCTGGGTCTGGTGAACCTTTATTGGGTACTGGTTGATACCCTTCAGGTAGTGGTGTGGGAACCGCTTTCGCATTTGTGAGTTTAAAACGCTGCAGCACTTTTTGTAGATAATCTACTTGATCAACAAGGATTCGACCCTTGGATTTAATTATGCGCATGCATAAGAACTCTTGGGTATCACCAAGATCACGACATTCCCAGATTTTCATAAAACGTTCCTTTAGGGAACTAATGTCAGACATGTTCTTTCCAAGGAATAGAACATCATCGACATATACTATCACTACAATGGTTTTATCTGCGTTAACAAATAAACCTGAGTCTGATAGTAAGCGTGTGCATCCTAACGTAGCCATGGATTTATCAAGCGCTTTCCACCATGCTAAAGCAGCTTGTTTTAGTCCATATATGGCACACTTTAAACGCATCACTTTATTTTTATGGCGGGGGTTTTTAAACCCTTCAGGTTGTTCCATATATAGTTCCTCATCGAGTTCACCATATAGGAAGGCTGTTTTGACGTCTAATCCGGAGATGTGCCAATCTTTTAACGCTGCAAGCGCTAACATCATCCGAACAGTCTCAAACCGTACCACGGGTGAGAATATTTCGTCATAATCAATGCCTTCAACCTGAGAGAAGCCTTTGGCTACAAGCCTGGCTTTCTTCTGGCCATCTGACTTTAAGTCAAATACCCATCGATTTCTGATGACCTTTCTGCCTTTCAGCAGGTCAATGAGTTCAAAGACTTTGCGTTTGTGAAGAGACTCTAACTCTTCACGACACGCTTTATGCCACTCCTCCTGTATATCACTTGGCATTTTTAGAATGTCCCTAAAGGTCCATTCACGAATATTGGAGGTATCGGTTGATTCCAGATCTAGCGGTGAAATTGCTTTGGCAAGCAATAGATCCAGGAATTTGACTCCCCCTTCCTGAGCAAGGCGGGTCAGCAACTGCTGATCTACTTCATCCTCTGAGTTGTGCGAAGAGTCACTCTTTGTGCTGGGAGGATCAGGCTCGATTTTCTCAGGAATTCCTCCTGGAATCAGCTGATCTTGGCATAAACGCTGCCGAGAGCTACCCGGCTGGTTTGTTACCAGTTTTCACCAAGTACGACTTTGCTCAATGTCTGCTAGCATTTTGCTAGGAGGTTTATCTCCATAGACATTTTCAGGAAGAGTAGTTGTTTTCCTCAAACATCCAGATCTCCTCGGTTCAAATGGAGGAGGTACAGGATCTGGTATGGGAGGCGGAGCTTGCAGCTCATCAGGCTGAACAGCAGCCTCAGGTTCATCTGGAACCTGATCAACCCCGTCGGGTTGTCGAGCGCGTCTCCCTTTAAGAAGCTCGGGAAGTGGTGAGTCAAGATCACCAGGAGTGGTGTCTTCAGACGCATCAATGGGTGGTTGATTAGATGGTGGCTTATTCAACTGGGTTGTTCCTCTTGTTCTACCGTCTTTTGGTCCAGTAGTACAATTAGGAAATAACATTTCATCAAACAGAGCTTTGTCTGAATAGAATATGGTATTATGGTGACGCATAAAGGCATCGCCTTTCATTCCAGAAGGTCTACCTAAGTAGATCATAAGCTCGCTTTTGGGGGATAATTTGTTTATACGCCAAGCTTCTGGGATGTGCACATAAGCACCACATCCAAACACTCTGAGATGTGAAATGTCTGGAATTTCATCGTTTAATAGAAAATATGGTGTTTGCCATTTAAGGCGACTCATAGGTGTTCTATTATAACAATGTACAGCATTTAATACTGCAAATTCCCACCAAGACTGTGGTATACAAGCATCAAGTCGCATTGACTGTGCTTTGTCCATTATAGTACGCATAAAGCGTTCAGCACGCCCGTTTTGCTGTGGCGTGTGAGGTACGCTTTGTAGCACTGTAATGCCATCATCCTTTAAAGTTTTAAGGAACACATCTGATTTGTATTCACCGCCGGCATCGGACATCCACTCTTTTATGGTAGTGTTAAATTGATTTTTAATTAACGCTAACCATTGTTTAAGCGCACCAATTGCCGAAGCTTTGTCGTGTAAGAGTGATACCCATGCATATGAAGTATAATCGTCTAGAAAGACAATAAAATACTTATATTTATGGTATGACGGTATAGGGAAGCTCTTTAGATCGGAATGAATACGATTAAAAGGAGCTTTAGCCCTAGTATCAGATGGTGGATGAGATGCTGCAGGCATTTTGCCTTGCGCACATCCTGGACAAATACCATCAGTGGTAGGAATTGTAATTCCATCAGGAAAACCCTTTGTATAATCCTTAGCATGTCTTAGAACCTCTTTGGATGGGTGTCCGAGGCGACGATGCATAAGATCATAATCTACTTTGTAAATCAGTGGCATTTCTGCTGACTGTGCTTCTACTTCAATAGATTGCGCATCTAGCCAATATAATGGATGTCCATTTAAAATGGGTTTACATTGGACAAATGATTGTACTTTATGGTATAAGGTAATATGTTGCGCGTTGCCCATTACACGCATACCTTGTTGTAAGAATGCTCCCATAGAAAGCAACCGTGTTGTCATTTTAGGTATATAGAGGACTGGATGAACTCTAGTAGTTACTAAAGTGTCATTTATATAATGCTTTAAAAGCACTGTTCCAGATCCTTCTACATAAATAGTATTAGACGCAGTTCTAACTGGTATCCGGTCAGATTCTTCTGCTGGCTCATACTCAATGAAGTCACTAATCTGATTAGTGAAGTGTGCCGAAGCTCCTGAGTCTAATAGCCACATGGAGCTTATTTTTTCCCGACACTTAGCACACTGTGTGAAATATTGACCGTGCTCGCATTTCAAAACATCAAGCGCGCCGATATTCATACTGTACAATGGAGACACTACAGACAGTACATTTTTATTTTTACAACTTGGTATCCTTATACTTTTTAGTAAGAGGTCCAAGGCTGTCTGATTGTCAGCATTGTATAAGTGCTGTGTGAGAAAGGCGTACCTTTCTTCATCTGTTCCCCAATCAAGGGAAACAGTGTCCTCGCTGTTCATCATTGGGTCCCAAGCCGAAAGATCAGGCTCAGGCGTTGGTGCACGAGACCCAGATAAAAGGTCTATGTTCCGCATTTCTGGCGTTGTAGGCTCCAGGAACTCTCCACGCCTCATCGCTTCTCCTTGTCTCCGCAGAAAGTCCTGATTTTGTCTGTAGACAATATCCATCAGCTCGTATGAACTATGAGCTCTGAGAGTTTGTGTGTGCGTGCAATTACCATTCACATCTTTAGTATAAAGATGGTAGGTTTTGCCAGACACAACAGCAACTTCCAGAGGAGGAGGAAGAGTGGGATGATCGACATACCCTACTTCGTGTAGTTCATACTCCCCAGTTTCGGGAGTTGGAGCACAATTCTCTTTATCAGAGTCACGTGAGTCCAATGACATATCATTGAAGACGGAGGCCAATTCTGATGCACCGTAGGTAGTTGTGCGCTCAACGTCCTCCGTATGATTGGAAGGACCCGGCTGCGACATGTCAATATCGACTTCGGAGTCATACTCCTCATCGTGGTTCCAATTGGAACGTGTGCGAACTTCTCGATCAAAATCAGAGAAGCGCTGCTCAAGCGTCTTTGTCGTTTGGATAGTCGCTGGGACTTCCAAACGCTCAGCGAGCGTAAGTGCGTTATTAACTGAGGAGTAGATGCCCGGAGTCCTAGTAGTAGGAGGGGACTTAGAGACGGTGCGGGTGGTAATAGATGAATGCCCAATATGGGCGATAGTGGATGAAGTGGGAGATGGGAGTGCGGCGACGGATGCGATGTGGGAATGGCCTTGAGGTTGACCACGACCCTTGCCCTTGACGAACTTGCCATGTCCTGCACCCCTGGTACCGCACTGGTTGTTAGACCGCTGCTGGTTAGAAGGTGTGGTAGACGATGAAGGCTGCGGCTGACCACCCTGCTTTGAAAAGTGAGGGTTATCGCGCTTGCGCTTCACGGCAGAGATCTTCTGGGCTGATTGCCCGCTCTTAACTCGTCCTCGGTTAGCTTCCGTCTCATAATGGTTAATAACAGTTGTCCGGACATCGATCAATGAAAGTTGATCAAGCCGGGTAGATGAGAGGATAATGGGAATGAGGTGTTCCCATTTAGACGGAAAGTTAGCCATGAGGATCATAGCTTGTAAGAGGGGGTCAAGCTCCATGTTTCGCGTAGATATACCAAAGCCAAATTTGACTTCAGCAAGACGTCCAATGGCGGCAGCCATCTTGTCAAAGACAGCACCAGGATGCTGATTCGGATTAAACCGAACACTAATCACCTCTTTAAAGTCCTTGTAAATACTGGGGACAGAGGGAAGTGAATAGGCATCAGCAAGATGTCGCCAAAGGTCATCCGCATGATCATTGATCGCAAAATTCTGCTGTATCGCAGCGGAGAGACGGAGGGTTATACATCCAACCGTCATCGCATTCTTGTCCTGCCATCCTTGCAGGGTATGCTTGTACTCATCCACTTCTTCAGTGTACTGCTCAGCTTCTTTTTTGTACAAAGCCATCTGAGCATTGTAAGCATCCTGCTCATTCTGCGAAGCAGTAGCAGCAAGTGCTTTCGGCTCCTCAGGTTTGGTAGGAATAGAAGGGATGGGGTGAGTGCCGTCGATAAAGCCCCAAAGGCCTTGCGCCATAAGGTAGGCTTTCATCGCACGTGCCCAGCTGCCATAGTCTTCACCGTTGAAGACAGTGACAAAGGTGCTGAGTTGGGACGTCATAGTATCTGTGAAGGCTGATGAGACATCAGCATGCTATTCACAATACTGGTATGAGTAAAAGAGAGAGCCTAGCATAGTCTCCTCCTCGTCTAGCGAGGTGGAAACTGCCTCAAGTGCCCGTGGCCATCTCACACTACTGAGACTGAATCGGTGCAATCCCTGAGGACTTATTGTGTCCCGTGGGACACAATACTAGGTTGCCAAGGGTAGCCTCGATGGTGTTGTCGACAACAGCAACTGTAGTTAAACAGCTTGACAATCATCGTCATTCGCAATGAACGCAATGGCACCCATGTAGCAGGGCCCATAACCTGTTGCGCAGCAAACAGTGTCATGGAGTCTCACCTTGTGAAGGTTTAGAGACTAATAGAGGTTTGTAGAGAGGAGTGCTCAAGTGTGCGTAGAGTGAACGACTTGTATTCTTAGAGGGGCTCTACTCCCCTCATTTATAGGAAAACCGGTCCCTATGGTCCACCCATGTCCGTTTGCGTAAAAGTGATGAGTAAAGGTGTCCACAATATCATGTTTTCAGTGATGCCTGATGTGAAACACCCCAGAAGTCTTCAATATCACCATGTGTGATACTGATAAGACTTGCACCCTCCATATTGGAGTTGCGCCCACTTTGTGCGTAACGGAGTACCCTAATATGGTAATCATATGTATGATACTACTGTAATGTCGTAACTGCTATAGATAAGATACATATGTACTTATTACGTTTCAACAGCCACTACTACCCAGCTATGGGCCGTCTGCTTGGCTATAGCGTGCTGGGTTGCTGTCACCCAGATATCTCTGCTGTGGATCTCATACGATATCGCAGTGATCTGCCATGGAAATACACCAAGAATCTAGTATTTCTCAAAGAGGCAAGGACTTTAGCCGACTTCCAGGCACGATGCCTGGAGATGGGTTTGTGCAGACAGACTCTCTTTAGTGGCTTGCCCCACCAACTCATCCCTGTCCCAAGTAATCTAACTATGGACATCATGCATCTTACAACACTTAATGACCCTGACCTCCTCATCAAACTATTCAGAGGCAAGATGGACATCTATGAGCCCGACGACAGGTCTACATGGGACTGGGCGGTCTTTTACCACAACAAACCCCTTTGGGAGGCCCACGGGGAATCAGTGGCTCAGGTCACCCTGTTTATTCTGTCGTGTTTTGGTCATGCACCTCAGAATCTGGCCAAGAAGATCAATTCTGGCTTCAGGGCTTGGGAATACCAGCTGTACGTGTACAGCTAAGGCCCCACTTTATTCCGACATACCCTTCCTCGAAAGTATTGGCTTAACTTTTGCAAGTTGGTCTCAGGGATATGCCTCCTACAATGGCATTCCATTACATGTGACGAACTTATCAAAGGGCACTCTAAACTGATGGACTTTGTTCAAGAGTATGAGGACCTGTACTACCAGCATATGGAATCTTGACTCCACTTTGTATGACAAAGTGTGCACTTACTCATGCACATCGGGCCAGAGACTCTGCACGCTGGGCCCCTTTCCTGCTATGCCCAGTGGACCCTTGAGACTGCTATAGGGAATCTTGGACAAGAGATCCGTCAGGACTGCGACCCCTATGCAAATCTCATGCAGCATGCAATCCTTTGTGCACAAGTAAACTCAATGCACGCTCGCCATCCCAATGTTAGGATTGATGTTCGTGCACCATCCAATGATGTATTACCTTCTAATGCTCTCGTGTTTGAAGAGAGTCCGGGCTACATATTTCTACCTCATTGTGAAGAAAAACTGAAGCCATTGAATGACCATGAAGCCGAGGCGCTCTGGGATTACTGGATCGAACAAGAGTGGCCTGGCCTAGATGCTTGGAATGACTCTGTCTGTTGCTGGGCTAAGCTACAGTTGCCCAACAAACAGAAGGTGCGATCAGTATGGTTTGAAGAGGGGTGTGCGGTGACCCTGCGGCGTACATCATGCATTGAGGTAATGTGCACATCTATCATTACCAGACTTTGGCTCACTATTATACTTTTGAAGATTATTTACAATGGCAATATACACATAGCAGACATACAATTCTACTTTTGTCTGCGTTTTGGGGGCATTTGGTACCCGCTGGCCATGGTGCGCCTGTTTTCCCCACCAGATGAAGAGGTTCTGCAAGACTCTAGTGAGACAGTTTATTTGTGTGATATCCTCCAGAGTCACGAAGGATTGCGTGTGGTGCATGTGAGTGCAATCCACTCAGTTGTATGTATGTTCCCAGAGCCACAAGTATCTGATACAGGATCAATTACTTACACCAGGAAGCTTGCGCTCATGCGACATCCCCATACCGGTATGACATGATTTTCAGACCAGAATACCGAAGATGATTTGATACCTACTGATTGAACTGTACGAGAGTATCTCTAATAATCTAACAGAGACATTTTTTCCCTTATCGTTGATTGCTACAAATACTGTGTTCTGTTTTCACTCTGATATACATCACATTCACATTTGTTATTGAGTTCTACACAATGAGCAAGTTCTACACAATGAGCATGTACAGTCCTTAGTTTGCATGAGCCCTTTTCTTGCTGCCCACCCCTGCCTCTATGTTGTTTGCCTCAGCCTGGATTTTGGCCAAAGTCATGTCGGCTTCATCCAAAGGTGTCAGACTCTCTGTCTGGGTGCCTACATTTGCGTGGTCCCTCTGTTTTGAGGGTTGTAAGCCAGAGTATCAGCACAACATTGACAACTTATGTCTAAGGGCATCCTGAGCCCCTTGGGCTTAGTAACATTGCAGAACAGAACATCCTTGCCACCTGGTGCTATGACATATGGCAAGGAGGGGGAAGGTGGTGTGAGGAAATCCCAGTTGTTGTATTCGATTGGCGTGCCTCCAAGAGAGATCCTGGGCATAGCACAGTTGGTGATTATTACAGGAGAATGATGATATAAAATACTTACCTCTCATGCAACAAGCTGTTGCGCTCAAAGAGGACATGGATGACTGCCCGGTTTCTGGCATGCACAAGTTCTTGCAGGGTAGCCTTGTGAAGCAAGACAAGGTTGTGGGACTTGTTGGCTTTGTTGGAAGGGGCGAGATTGTCGTTTGCCTTGATTGCCTTGGTAGCCAGAGTGTTGCCTGTAGACATGGTAGTGGTAGAGTCATATACAAACCTGTGGGGTGTGGTTGTGAATATAAAGATCTAAATTCGGAAATGTGTTAGACATCTTTGGGACATCGTCCCCAGTGGTTCAGCAAAAGCGGAAGTCAATGGAATACATACCTTTGTCCCCTCTCTTCCATGTCCTCCTTCCTCCTTCCCAACAGCACGGATGATAGCTTCGACATGCCCATGCAGGGGGATCAGTGTGTGCAGCCATATGACAGCCTGTGGAATTTCGGTTCCACATGTGCTGATAGCGCTGATACACGATTGACACATGGACTGCATTCTGGAATAGGAAGTCACATAAGCGAGACTCAATATATGCACATTATAGAAGGCTGAGTTCCATACCGTCCAGGGTCCGATTATACAGAGCATTATTACAAATGCTTCTGAGAAAGTGCTTGAACAGAATGTCTTCCACATTTGGGTGAAATGGCTTGCCAGTCAGCAGAAATATGAAATTACAAAACTCCAGGAACAAGTTGCCAGCCGAAAAAAAGAGCTTGAGGAGTTGTGCTTACTAAATAATTCACACCAGTAAGATCTCACATCATATCTACCTACTGACAAATGATAATCTAAATGAAGGGAGACAATCAAACTATTCGCAAAAGAATATAATGAAATGAGGGGCAATGGCACGTCCCTGTCCCTGGTGCTCGGGAGTGCCCTGCTGAAGCCCAAACTTAGAATCCAAGTTGACTACTCCTTGGTTCCTTTCTGGGAAAAGGAGGAATTTACTCATACCTTGAAGGACACCAAGAAAGGTGAGACCAACACAGACATAGCTCATATGTCCGCGGAGCCTACTGCTAGATGGGGACGCCCAAGCAACGACGATACCCTTGATGACAGCAAGAGCAATCTATTTTTGCATAACACAGATGGCAACAGGATCAGCAAATCATCCCTCAGGTACCTAAGCAAGCAGGCATGAAGGATCTGGATCTCGCTTGAGAAACAGGGCATGGCACTGAAGACCTTTACCCAATGACCAAGCTGGCCTGGGATTACTACACGTGGTCTCTACTTGGTGACCCAAAACTTGACTTCTTACTCTTATGCAATGATGGTGAATGGAAACTCAAGCTCTGGAGCATCAAGGCATATTCATGCTGGAGTGGGAACCATGGAGTCCGTAACAAGAAAACCAAAGATGATAAGGAGTCTGGCAATGTTGATCTCAAGATCCTCAAAGATGAAACTCTTATTTGCATGGACTTAGAAGACGAACCAAAAGCCCCAGACACCCATGGCACAAGTCATACCCCTGATGAAGATGTGCACGGTGATGGAATTAACAACAAGGTGCATTCCTCATCTTCACACATATACCCATTACTTCATCCCTCTGTTTTGCAGGTCCCAGAATCCCCTACCGTACATAGGTCAGAGATAGAGGACCCATTGTGAGTCCCTCTCCATCCAACCCTTGTTGTTCCTTCAACTGTCATCCACCCTCAGCACGTCAACAGGGTCAACTGCTACGTCCAGTACTCCCCAAGGTAGGCCCCCACTCTCCCGTATATGTGCACATACATACTTTAAACAGGTACCACCAATAAAGGGCTCACACTGCCCCCACCAGACTCAGCTGCAAGTTTGACTGAACATCTACCATGAGGACAAGTTGACGCACATCCATCACCTTATAATGATTCAACAATGGCTCTGCCAGAGGTGTGTGCATCTATAGCATTATCTCCAACTTGTATTGCTGACACTCTTACAGACTGCTCTGCATGCCACCACTGTGTCACCCTGGGCAACTGCAACCACAACACCATCTGGCACCATGGACTTGCCACCTGTGTGCAAAGTCACACTCACCCTAGGCACACGCAGCGATGGGAACACCAGCGCCATCAGTCCTACCACCACCTCCCTTGGCCCCAAGATGTGCAATGCTGCAGTGCCACTGCCACTGGGTACCATACCCCAGGACAACCTGTGTCTTGAGCAGGCTAAGGTATCCCTTAATGAGAAGAGGAAGTTTGTCAGCAAGACCAAATCCACTGCCCCTAAAAGGCAGAAGTTATCCAGCCCTGCAGTGCCTATGCAAGGGAACTCCATTAGGTATGTGTCTACTATAGCCCTTATGTGGTTTTCACACCCCGTATTAGGAATATCTGCATGCGCCACTGGAACGAGCGACAGTCAAACAGGCAGGGTCTCGCGTCTGACTTCGACACATACTTCAAGGCACTCAGCGATGCTGAGAAAGAGGTGGGTTGACTTGCTTTCTTGCCTGGATCATGGACGACTTAATCTCTACCTGTGATTCAAGCCATTCAAGAAAGAAATGCTATCCAACTGGGCAACTGGGGCGAGTCATTCTATATTCAAGAAACTCGGTGAACTAATACAATTGCCACTACAGAAGAAGACAAAGGCGACTGCCAGCAAGACCATCGATTCTATCCCTAAATGACGCATATGCTTCAAACATTGTTCGCAATAGACTGCATCTTGTTATCTCATCGACAAGAATCGAAGGATCAAGAGGAACTGAGGAGAATCAATGGGAATCGTGTTGTGTTTATGGTACAGGAATTGAAGGCATTGGTATGAAAACAAGGGGAATTGCTAGGGCTGTAATTTGTATCGATACATAGATTGGAATATATTCTTTTCGATGCATGCAGAGCTGTCACTGTCTTTACAACCAACCGTATTTGATCAATTAAATTCTGTTTTTCCTCAATTTGCTCGACCAGTATAGTATACAATTTTTTTAAATCTTTTTTGATATAGTATAAGGTACATTTAATTGATCGGTATGTTTTTTTCAATACACTCGAAAATAACATATATTAATTGACTACAATCTATGAACCTTGTTCATGAGGCCTCATGAACGAATGAAACAAAGGAGGGACGGCAAAGGGTAGATCTTGGGTGGCCTGTATGGGCGCTTATGGACACACTTCACCTGGTCATCACCTCATCATGCTTCACTGATGACTCTCCTCAAAGATTCCAATGAATTAACAAGTTGACCATTATCTAAGTGTGTTTATCTGACTGGACCCCTTTCATAGCTGGGGCCAGGGGCGATCCCACATTTTTCTCGCACCGAGATCCAAGATCATTGCTCAAGACAATGCCCAACTCCTCTTTTGAGTTGTCGGCACCATCCCTGGGAGGATAACTGCCTCCGCAATAAAATGAAGCAGTTCAGGTGTATTATCAGACAAGGTTAGATTGTTGGATATGTGACTGACTCATCTGATGCAAGACACACAAATAGCTTTGGTGTTACACTCAGACCCTGCTCAAACTGCCAAAACACACAAGCAACGCAAATGCCTTCACGAGCACTGGAAGAATTGCCATGATTACCCAGAGGCACATACCTGGGAAACACGTGATCAAGCAAACATCGAAGAAGAAGAGGCCGTACGCGCACTCGTAGCGGCAGAAGACGACAGCTACCTCGCCTATGATGAGGCGTGCAGAGTCCGCCAGCTTGTGAGTAACCTGATAACTCGCGGTAGAACCCCAGATGCTGGCAGGAAGGTCATTACAGGACGGATGAGGGTCACGTGATACGGTCATGTGACGAAACCCCCAGGTCACGGGATCTGACCTAAGCAATAAGCCAGGGGGCGCGCAGAAGGATTGTCCCGGGCCACAGTACGTATCTGGCCTAACTCATAACTCAGGGGACGTTGGAAGAAGCCATGGAACTTGGCGGAAGACAGTTGTGTCCTAAAGACAACCAACGATGACAAATAGCGATTGTGTGGTGTAAGACCAGCGACCTGAGGCTGCCGATATCAGTGGGCCGTGGCTGCCATTGGGACGCACTCCAGCGGGCCGGGTTTGATCCCCTTTCGGGTATGTGTTCAAGATGGATTAGTCCAAGGAGCGCCTGTGTTAGCGCCGAGCCATTGTTTATTGTCGCATTTATGGCTGACTGTTGTGGATGACATTTCCCCTTATGCTTACCATTGTGATTACTGATTGCTTAGTGTCGCTTAGTCACGCACATACTCATGCTCTGTGATGCTTAGACATTCACTTACTCATTCGCTTACTGATGTGATTAGACATTCGCTTATTGATGTGTGAGTAATCCTTTGTGATATTTACTCATACTATATGTGTCGGCTTCATATCTTGATGGACACTTACTATAAATACTATACAAGTTGCGCTATGGTTCGCTAGCTTAGTTGTCTTGAAATCCACCTGTACTCTTCTCAGGAAGTTCAGACAGTCTTATAGCAGAGTCATTGTTCTTTGTGACTATCTTGTTGCCAACTTAAGTGTTAGGCGTTGCCACCTTGAAACGAACCTCAAGCTAAGCGGTATTAGGGGATCTTTTGATTATTTGTCCCTTTACAAGTCATTCAAGTCGTTCCTGAGTTCAGAAGCCATGCGCTTTGCTCAGAGTTGAAGCAAGGAAGACCCATCAGATCCAAGTCGGATCAACGTTCAGTGGAAATGTTACATTTGGGGGTGTCTCATGTTGTCGAATTTTTTGTCTGGATAGGAGGCTGAGCAAATCCTAGACGCATTTCCAGCCATCTTGGGCCTGCGGTCTTACCTGGGTTAAATATTGATCGAGTGCCTTTACCCAACTACCCACCTGATACTGCCCAAACACCTCTCTGCCTGAGACAGAACACTGGCAAATGCCTTCCACAATATTTCAACTGATCCTAGATGCAGCTCTTGTCGACTACAGCAAGAAAGTTGGGATAGACATAGCTACACACACACTTGCAGACAGCCTACTGTGTTGTGGCTCTCCCAATGACGTTCTTACATCCTGTGGCTTTCAGCCAAAGCCCAAAGCCACAGATAATGGCCCAGGAAAGCTAAGCCAAGGCCATAAGTGTAATGCCTTGCATGGCAGAGCCTGACTTAGGCAAATGTATGCAGTGACAAAGGATAACGTGACTTAGCAGCAATGAGTCAACGCTTGTAGATGGGACTATTGAGGACACCTGGAAGTGCCTCCCTAAGGGGTCGGATTTGGCTAGTCGGCGCAAACAGTTCTTTAGAGAGATGAAGCCTGACTAGATTCAATGACCATAGGTACCCAATTCATCCCATTGTTGAGGACAAATCTGCCGGGAGTAGGCAATATGAGATGGAGAGGGCGCCTCGGTGCATGCATTTGGCTTGTAGTGTCGGGCAACAGGTCACGCTGCTTGTGGATTGAGGACATACCTCGCACCACATACCCTTCTGCAGCAGTGGGGCCATTGATGACGGCGATTGGCAGTGGTCAGAGTAACTCTTCCTCAGCTTCTTCAGTAACCCCTGGGATGATAGTATAGTTGATGTTGCAGCGAGGGGGCACGTGCAGAGGGGTGCAGTGGCAGTAGTTGGGGAGATTATTGCATTGGGTGCACATGACGGTGGCAACTCAATATGAGTCGTCGTCAGACTTGTCACTGCTGTATTGGTCGACAGCAGTAGAGGAACTGGTGGCGGTGGGGAGTCGTATACTCGCCTCTTCAGGTGGAGCCTCCTTGTCTGTCTCTCCATCTCCATCCTCGGTTCCGTCTGATCCTCCTTCCAAGCCTTCATTATCTGCTGTAATAGCTGGTAATCCCTCCTCATTGTCCTCAACTCAGCCACTTGCGGGAGTAGGGAATCGCCTGTGAGCCTCGGCCAGGTCTTGCTCTTGTTGTTCTCGTTCCTCTCTGTCTCGCTCTGCGACAGCTCTGACATGCTTGACAGTGGAGCAGAAAGGATTGTCCACATTGTTGTTGGAGTTGTAGGTGGCAAGAGTGTGGACATAGGGGATCTCGTTGATGTTGATGATGGTAAGAGGAGTGTGAGCCATGGAAGTTGGGTGTTGAGATATAAGTCGCTCTGTCAGGGCTGCTTTTATGTGAATTTCAGCCTTCAGGTTAGAGCGCTTAAACTTCCTTATCTCTTCTTCCACATGGACATTGTTCCATGGGACCCACTGGTTCTCTGACTTGGTGTACCCTTTCCACTTGATTAGGTATTGGAGTTTGCATCCTCTTCCATGTCTTCTCAAGTCTAACACCTTTTCAACCTCATATTCTTCCATGCCATTGACCAACTCGGGCAGTGGGCATGAGTAGTTTACACCATGCATGCAAGTTTCTTTGTAAGGCGTGAGTAAGTCTGTGTGAAACATGTCATGGATCTTCCCTTGCAGAGGTAATTTGAGCCAATAGTTCACAGGGGACATCACCTGAACAACCTCAAATGGTCCATGTCTTCTGGGTGCTAGTTTCATGGTCAGCTGATTGGTTCGTAGGTTGTGCCCTTCAAGCCACACCTGATCTCCGGTGGCATACTTGGGTGTATCTTTGTGTTTGATCCATAAGCCTTGCACCTTCTTCATGTTTTCCTGCACACTCCGTCGAGCCTTTTCAAGTTGTTCCAAGTGATCATTCACAATTGGCAGATTGGCTGGGCCTGGCACCCATTTATCTCTTGGATGGTACCCCATAAGTGTAAAGAAGGGGGTTTGCTTAGTGGTGCTACTCATCGTGTTATTGTGGGTGAATTCTGCCAGGGGTAGTTGTGAGGACCAATTGTCTTGTCATTCATTGGCCCACAGTCATAGATACTGTTCCAACCACTGATTGGTACGTTCCAATTGTCTGTCTGTCCTGGGATGGTATGCCATTGATATCTTTTGCTGGATTTGGGGTATATGACATAGTTCTCTCATGAACTTTGCTGCGAACCGAGGGTCTCGATTGCTGATGACTTTGCTTGGTAATCCAAATCGGGGTAGTACAGTTTTGGCGTAGAGCCCTGCAGTTTCTTCTCCCAATATCATCTCTTGACAAGGGATAAATATTGAAGCCTTTGAACAGTTGTGGTCCGTAATCGTGAGTATGGAGTCATATCCATTGGAGGGTGGTAACTTAGTGATGAAATCGACTGCTATCACTTCAAATGGGGTAGCATTTGGTTGTGGAAATATTGGGGCCAGTATCAGGTGAGCAACTCGTGAGTTTTGGTTATCCCTGGGTGCCCTGCAGTCAATACATCATGATGTTGTTGGATGACTTCCCTTAATTCTTCATCTTTGCAACTAGTGATCACCACTTTCCCATTTTTGAACCATACTCTGTTGTGTTTCTTTAACTTGTGGGGGCTAATCCATGAGTTAAGCCTTGCTTCATCTTGTGTAGTTTGTATCGGTGCAACTCCCATTGTCGTTTGTATGAATAGTTGATTGGGTAACACAGTTACCTGATCATTGTCTTTCTCCCCTGTGTTGTAGTCTGGTCTTCTGGACAATGCGACAGCTTGTCCATTGGCTTTGCCTTTGAGATGGTGTATTTCGATGTCGTATTCTTCCAGTTCTAGCACCTCTCTGGCTACTTGTCGACTGATCTTTTGTGGGTCTTGCCAGTATTGCAAATTCATATGATCAGAGAATACCCTGACCTTGTGTGGTGACCCCACCAGTAGATATCTCCAATTGCGTAATGCTTTCACAATGGCGAACAACTCCAGGTTGTAGATATTGTAATTGCATTCTGCCTTGTTGAGGGTGGCCAAATAGAATGCTACAGGGTGTCTCTTGCCATCTGTTCCCTTCTGCATCAGTACTGTGCCCACTGCGAAGCCTGATGCGTCGACTTCTAGGTCATATTGAACCTGTGGATTTGGGTGAGCCAGTATGGGTTCACTGGTGATTCATTGCTTGAGAGTGTTGAATGCTTGTTGGTGGGCTTGTCCCCATGTCCATTCGGTGTCCTTTCGTGTTAGCTCATTCATGGGGTGTGCGATGTTGGCGAATCCTTGAATAAAAGGCTGGTAAAAATCGCAAAAGCCCAAAAAACTACGTACATCCTTGACTTTTGTTGGTGTGGGCCAGTCACGGACCCCCATTACTTTTACTGGGTCCATATGTGTCATCCCCCTTTCAAGGATTACCCCCAGGTAATCAATTGATGGGACATGGAAGGCACATTTGTCCAGCTTGAAATAAAGGTCATGAGCTGCGGCGACAGCCAAAACTGCTGAGACTGCAGCTGTGTGGGCATCATGTGTTCGTTGTGTTGTCCCAAAGTTGTTTGTTGCGATGGCTATATCATCCATGTAGATTTGTATGTTGGTTCCTTCTGACTCAAACTTTGCAATAATGGGTTGGTAAATCTCTTTCATGAAGGCCTGGAAAGTGGCTGGTGAGTTGCAGAGCCTGAAGTACATGACTGTGGGCTCAAAAAGGCCTTGGCATGTCTTGAACGTGGCCTTGTGTTTGTCTCCTGTTGAAACATAATAAGTACGTACATATCTTATCTATAGCAGTTATGACATTACAGTAGTATTGTACATATGATTACCATATTAGGGTACTCTGTTACACACAAAGTGGGTGCAACTCCAATATGGAGGGCGCAAGTCTTATCAGTATCACACATGGTGATATTCAAGACTTCTGGGGTGTTTCACATCAGGCATCACTGAAAACACGATATTGTGGACACCTTTACTCATCACTTATTGCGTAATGGACATGGTAGGACCATAGGGACCGGTTTTCCTATAAATGAGGGGAGTAGAGCCCCTCTAAGAATACAAGTCGTTCACTCTACGCACACTTGAGCTACACACTCTACAAACCTCTCTACCAGTCTCAACACCTTTACAAGGTGAGACTCCATAACTCTGTTAGCTGCGCTGGTTGCTGCGCAGCAGGTTATGGGCCCTGCTACATAGGTGCCATTGTGTTCATTGCAAACAATGATGATTGTCGAGCTGTTTGACTATGGTTGCCATTGTTGACAACACCATCGAGGCTACCCTTGGCAACCTGGCATTATGTCCTATGGGGCATAAAGACCTCAGGGATTGCACCGATCCAGACATCAGAGGATGTTGGCCACGGGCACTTGAGGCAGCTTCTACCTCGCTAGTACGAGGAGATAGCTAATGCCAAGGCTCTCTTTTTACTCATACTGGTATTGTGAATAGCATGCTGATGTCTCATCAGCCTTCACATGTTATGATGTAGTCAACGTGGCCTGACTTAGACCCTACATGCGATGGCAATATGACGTGACTTAGCAGCGCGTGTCAACACACGAAGGTGTGACTTGTTCCAAGGACACTTGAAAGTGCCTTCCTAAGAGAGCTGTCGCAAGGCGGGAAGAGAAGAGACCTGACTAGATTCGAGAAAGATACAAGAGAGTCAAGCTGTCAACCACATCAGTCGACAGCTACCTTATAACTGGTTCTTGACTGTACGCCTTCGTCAGCGATACAGCCACTACTACTAATGCTAAGTAATCGTCCACTAATATCATCTGTCATCATCAGTCATCGTACAGTAATACTATCAGTAATCCACATCGTATGCATGAGTAAGTTTCGGGAGCGACTCGTCATCCCGCTTACATGAGGCAGTCCATCAAATCGTAACATCACAGATACTATGTCGTCCCAACTTAACACCTTTGTCCCCGTCTTTGATGGTCAGGACTATGGCAGCTGGGCGCGTGTGATGAAAACCTTTTTGATGGTGCAAGGGCTCTGGGGCTATGTAGATGGTACCAATGTGGAACCAACTCACCCTGTCAAACCCACTGCTCCGAAGCCTCTATCCGACAAAGCTTCTGAGAAAGAAGTGGATGTCTTTAAAGCTCAATCAGAGATTTATAAAGAGGACAAGGAGAAGTATGACAAAGTGATGGAAGATTATCCTGCCATACTAAAGACTTGGCAAGATAAGAATGCCATGGCTATTGGCAACATCACTCTTTGCCTCACTTCCTCCCTCCAGCAGCTCTTTGCTTCTATCTCTGATGCTGATGACTTATGGTGCAACATTAGGGACACTTATTCCATCCCCACTGTCCCATCTATCTATAAAGACTTTAAAGAGGTCATCAGTATCCGGTTCAATCCGAACCAGCATCCTGGCCCAGTCTTTGATAAGATGGTTGCAGCCTTAGGTTGTCTTGCAGAAGTCAACTTTGGCTTCGGTCTTAGCTTGTGTAACATGGAGCTTGACCCACTCTTGCAGGCTATGATTATCATGGCCAACTTTCCATCCAAATGGAAACAACTTGTTCCTATTATCCTTTCTGGCACTCATCTTGATAAACTAACAATCATGGATGTTCACACAACCGTGATCAATCACTTCGAGACGGAAGCGAACTGTGGACAAGTCAAAAGCGGGCAATCTGCCCAGAAGATCTCTGCTGTGAAGTGCAAGTGCGACAACCCTCACTTTAGCAAGCAGGGTGGTCAGCAGCAGCAGCCTTCATCATCCACCACACCTTCTAACCAGCAGCAGCCTAACAACCAGTGCAGTACTAGAGGTGTAGGACAAGGCAAGTCTTTCAAGGGCAAGGGCCGTGGTCAACCTCAAGGCCACTCTCACATTGCATCAGTTGCCGCACTCCCATCTCCCACTTCATCTATGATCACCCATATCGGGCATTCATATATTACTACCCGCACTGTCTCAAAGTCCCCTCCTACTACTAGGACTCTGGGCATTTACCCCTCTGTAAACAACACACTTTCACTTGCTGAGCATTTGGAAGTCCCAGCAACAATCCAAACGACGAAGACACTTGAGCAGCACTTCTCTGATTTTGATCAAGAAGTCCACACACATTCCAATTGGAACAATGACGAGGAGTATGACTCCGAAGTCGATATCAACATGTTGAAGCCAGGTCCTTCTAATCATATGGAGGACTTTGAGCACACAACTACCTACGGTGAGTCAGAATTGGCCTCCGTCTTTGAAAATATGTCAATGGACTCACGCGACTCTGATAAAGAGAATTGTGCTCCAACTCCCAAGTCAGGGGAGTATGAACTATATGAAGAAGGGTATGTTGGTCTTCCTCCTTTGGAAGTTGCGGTTGCCTCTGGCAAATCCTATCATCTTTATACTAAAGATTGATATGGTAATGCTATGCATACACAAACTATCAGAGCTCGCAGTTCAGCTGAGCTAATAGGTGTAATCTATAGGCAACATCAGGACTTCATGCATAGGCAAGGCAAAGCGATGATGCGAGGAGAGATGCTGGAGCCTACAACTCCAGAAATGCGGAACTTCGAGCTGTTGGATGGGTCTTGTGCAGCAACACCTGAACCTGATCTCTCAGTGTGGGACCCGATGATGAATAGCAAGGACACAGTTTCCCTTGATTGAGGAACAGATGAAGAAAGGTACGCCTTTCTCACACAGCACTTATACAATGCTGACGACCAGACAGCCTTGGACCTCTTACTAAGAAGTATAAGGAAACCAAGTTGTAAAAATAAAAATGTACCGTCTGTAGTGTCTCCATTGTACAGTATGAATATTGGCACGCTTGATGTTTTAAAATGCGAGCATGATCAATATTTCACACAGTGTGCTAAGTGTCAGGAAAAAGTAAGCTCCATGTGGCTATTGGACTCAGGAGCTTCGGCACACTTCACTAATAAAATTAGTGACTTCATTGAGTATGAGCCAGCACAAGAATCTGACCAGATACCAGTTAGAACTGCGTCTAATACTATCTATGTAGAAGGATCTGGAACAGTGCTTTTAAAGCACTATATAAATGAAGCTCTAGTAACTACTAGAGTACATCCAGTCCTTTATATACCTAAAATGACAATGTGGTTGCTTTCTATGGGAGCATTCTTACAACAAGGTATGCGTGTAATGGGCAATGCACAACATATTACCTTATACCATAAAGTACAATCGTTTGTCCAATGTAAACCCATTTTAAGTGGACATCCATTATATTGGTTAGATGTGCAATCTATTGAAGTAGAAGCACAGTCGGCAGAAATGCCTCTGATCTACAAAGTAGATTATGACCTTATGCATCGTTGCCTTGGACACCCATCCAAAGAGGTTTTAAGACATGCTAAGGATTATACAAAGGGTTTTCCCGATGGAATTTCAATTCCTACCACTGATGGTATTTGTCCAGGATGTGCGCAAGGTAAAATGCCTGCAGCTTCTCATCCACCATCTGATACAAGGGCTAAAGCACCCTTTAATCATGTTCTTTTTTTTTTTTTTTGGATGAATTTATATTCCGGAGCAGTAATTAATACAAAGCCGGTCACAAGACATTAAGTCTGTAATTTATCGAGAGGTAGTCGTAATCATAACCCATAGGGAATATAATAGAATAGTATGTGCACCCACCCAGTGGAAGTGTAAGTAGAGTCTATGACTAAGAGAGGTAGGGATACGTCCAGAAGAAGGGAAGACGCAAACAGAAGGAAAAATAAATTTTGCCAAAGAGAAACTTACCCAGCAAAGGGACGTCTTCACAAGGCTTATGGTGATAAATTACCCCGGGTCAGGGGGAAAAAGGTTTTTCGGACCCATGAGGAGGAAGCCATGTGCCACAGCTTCTAATTGGTTCATGGGTGGCGGTTCAAAGTCCAGTAGGGTGTCTGCTGCCAAAGGCTGGCCCACTGTTGAAACAATGGGTTGTGTAACGTCCCGGGTCATAGTCGGTATCTGACCTAACCGATAACCGAGGGGGCGTGATCAAGGGGACACTAACTGTACTATACAACGACTGATGACTGATTGATTACTGTACGATGACTGATGGCTGACCGACGGCTTACGATACGATGACTGATGGCCTGTAGTGGGCTGACTGATAACTGTGGACGATTACCAGCAGACTAGTAGTAGTGGCGGTCTCGCTGACGAAGGCGGATCGCGCGTATAGGTTATAAGGAAGCTATCGACTGTTGTAGTCGATAGCTTGGATTTCTTGTACACTTCTCATATCGAATCCAGAAGGCTCCCTTTCTCTCTCTCTCTCTCTTCGTCCGTTCGGGCCGCGTTGCTACCTAAAAGCAAGACTCCGCCTTCGCGCGTTGAGACGATCCTCTGCCTTTGTGCTAGAGTTGACGAGTTGCTAAGTCACCGCGTTCACCTTACGTTGCCTAAGTCAGGCTCACGTGCAGCTCGCACGTAACAGGTTGGGTAGATGTAGTCCAAGGGGTGCTCGCAGTCGAAGACTGGCCCGCCCTTGGTAAGGATGGTGATAGTGATGGAGGATTTCGGGTATGATCCTTGTTAGGTTTGAATGCCGCATGAGATCGTGCGAGAAAGTCGTAAAACCTTCCGCACAGAGCAGCATTCTTGCCTAATAAATCTGCCGGTGAGAAGCTAGACCAGCGCACATATCCTGCGGCGGTGGTCCAAGTGTCCTCAAATCTTGGGCAGTCGTAGATGAGGTGGTGCCAGGAGCGGTCAGGGAAACCGCATTCACAACCAAGCTCGTCCTGGGGTATGTCAGGTCGGAACCGCTTAGTATAATCCGATGTGAAGGCATGACCTGTGATGAGTGTCTCACTGTTTATACGCAACAGAGAGACCAAGGATCACAAGGAACAGGGTGGCTAACGTCGAACCAACAAGGAGATAGACAAGGGACAGGGAACAATGAACCACGAGTAGCAAGACAAGGATGAGGAACAACCCAATGATGGGAAGCTGCTCTGAAGACAGGAATGTACAAGTGGGGATGTCGCAAGTGGACAGTCTGAGGGACTGTCTGTTACATTGCTCCAGCTTATATACCTGAATACATGGTCTGTGCGTACTTTAGGGGAGGCCCAACTCCGATCCATGGGTGGGCCCATGGAATACTCTAGAAGCATTCTAAAGATAGCATGGAATGTGCTGGAAGGTTTCTAAGTATATCGTCCAATAGCATTAATCCCTGATAAGCTCCGCTCATCAGGTGATTGATCAACAATCTTCGTTTACCAATCCACGGACTTTGTTTATCAATCAACAATCTTTGTTGATTGATCAACAAACAAGTCATGTGAGGTCATCTGACCTTTCACTTGGTAAGTCCCGGTTCCGGACCGGGTCTTTCTTGAATAGGAAGGAAAGGATTATCCAATCCTTTCACGTGCGTTGTCTTGGCTAGTTCCACTAGACCAATACTTCGTATTCCTGGGTTTGTGTGCGCGTTCCCTTGCGCACTCCTGAGTTTCCCGGGTAAGTCACGGACCGAGGTATAGGTTCGTGACATGACCCACTGCCAGGCGGAGAGCAGTGGATGTGGCATGTCGTGATATATCCGCCATGGCTTCGTTGACACCAAGCCAGAGAGGGTGGTTTTTGCCATCCGGGGGTCGAGTGAGGGCATATTCCCAGGCGAATGATGGTATGGGTTCGGCTCTACGTTTTTCGAGCCATTCCATAGCCCACTGAGCGAAGGCGCATTTGCGTGCGAGGGCTTTCTGCCGTGAAGGTGAATGGACAGTGGAGAGTAGTGCTCGGGGGTAATGGTGCACGTGCTCAGGGCAGCACGGCGGGCGAGGGTGACCTGAGTCCTGGTCCTGACCGCAGGAGACCAAGTAAGCCAAATCTTGACATTCCCATGCTGAGCAAAGAAGTTTGTCAGTGCTTTATGAAACATAAGTACCGTCCTCTGATGATGTAAGGTACGTATGTTGGTGATGGTTTGGAGCGCAGACAAGTTACCAGCCAATAAGTAAACATGAGCAGGGGTGCACGTTCGTTATAGTAAGTTTCAACCCATTCGGCCGCTTTCGCAAGCGCGAATAGGTCTACATCAAACTGGGTCACTTCCGTCCCCAAACACCATTGCTGGGTCTGGTTCTGGAGCTCCCCGCCTTCACCTCTGACGGTGAGTACAGCTGCCGTGCCCGCTACGACAAGGTCGTCAAACCGATCTTTGTTAGAGATCGTGGCAGCTGTCTGGATGATGACCCTCTCCGAGTCTGAGGCCAACCACTCATTGTAGAGCACCGCGATGTCTGCTTTCCAGTCTTTAGAGGTGGTAAACCCCTTCAATTTCACCGCACCCTCCCAGTTGGGAACCTCCCAGGGGGGTACTGCCGTGACATCGGTGCGCAGACCCTCAACAGGTACTTGTGCAGCCATTGCCTCCAAAACCATGGGGCACGGGGCACTCTTCCTTGGCCCAGAGTGTGGGTGAACATTCACTGCCCCACCATCACTGGTGTGCGGGCCGCCCAAGGACTCCTCCTCCCAATCAGGACCGAGACGGCGCCTGAGTTGAGAGGTGGGGGGAACGCGGTACAGCCTGAGGGCAGAGGTGTTTGTCAGTTTTTCAATGTAGAGCTTCGCAGGTAGCACCCTGGTAAGCTCGTGAAGAGCTTCCCTGGGTGCTGTCCTGAATGCTCCAGATATCACCTTTACACCGTCATTACAGACAGCTTGGACTTTTTTGAGGAGCCCTACTTTATTTCGGGCATTGATCCACAGTTGGCAACCGTATGACAGTACCGGGAGGCAGACGGCGTTAAACACCAGTCGCCATTTGGCCATAGAAAGCCCCGATGTGTGTTCCCAAGCACTGACAGAGCTTTGAGGCTCGCCCGCGCGCGGTTGCACATGATATCGACGTGCTCGTTCCAGATTAACCTGTGGTTCACAAAGAACCCCAAGTAACGTACTAGAGCTTTTGCCTCGACCCAGTAAGTGTTCAGGGCTCTGGTACTTCCCCCTTGCAGGGTTCGCCGATCACCTTTGGGTGCTCACTGGGCCTCCTCAACTTAGAATGACGTTGAGACTTGGGTTTAGGTCGGGGGCATGCTAGCCATGAGGCCAGGCCCTTAGCCAACCCATCCAGAGTGTCACGTACCGTGCCATGCGGTCATGTGACATTCGGCGCACGTGCAAAGGTGCGCGCTGCCTGCGAAGGCAAGCAAAGAATATCACGCCGCGAGACATCGCGTGACAAGAATATGTTCGGGTTTCACGTGACTGTGGGAAGTTCCAGTCATGTGACCGGGTCGGGTGAGAACCCATGCCGGCTTATCAGAAGCCGAGGTCGTTCCAGGCCCTTATCTATAGGGGTTCTGATGGATATTTCTGATGGACTATATTTAGATTATATCTGAGTCATTATGACTCTTATCACTGATGGCCCTTAAGGCTATCCGCCATGTGTTGTGGAGTAGTGGAGCATCAGTGATGGACAGTTCTTATTGGAGGATAAGCCTTATGCTTATCTTCAGTATATTAGGGTTTGGCCGGAGCTTAGGTTGAAACCCAGCTCCTGAGCAGTATATAGGTCGCAGCTGAGGACGGTAGAGTCCTTAGCTTTACATTCCCATATTCTCCTAACGTCTACTTGGAGTTTCCCTGCTAATGTATTGCTGTCCATTCCTTCATGATTGCTTCTCCCTTGTCCCTTTGAGGACTTCTATCTATGGCTGTTTCCATTCAACTTGGATCAGTCCTTCTCCCATTTCGGCTATCTCAGGTGTCATGCGGGATAGCGTTGTCTCTCGTCAACGTCAAGTGTTCCAGTATCGCAGGTCAAGGCAGTACTGAAGGTAGCGTTGGGTCAAAACGTTACACAGAGGTCTTGGCGGTTCGTCTACTCCTTTGTGAATGCGGAGCTCCAAGCTGTTCAGCATGTCCTCACTGTCTGGTTTGGACAACCTAGGCCTGCGGAAGAATATCAGTTCAGTTTTGTCCGGCTCAATAGCCAGACCATTGCGATTC
>WITN01000707.1:0-45822 GCA_015025155.1 Lactarius quietus | reverse complement strand
TGGAGCAAGGGCGCTCACCCTTGTGAAGGGGGTGATGTAACGTCCCAGGTCATGGTATGTATCTGACCTAACCCATAAGTCAGGGGACATCGGGAAAGAGTCTGGAACATAGCGGGTCGAGCATGGTAAGGGGGATTACAAGTCGCTCCCTAATACTTACCAATACGTGGACGATTACTGATACGATGACTGAGGCGATTACTGTACGATTACCGAGCAGACGTGGACGATCACACAGCAGAGAGTAGTAGTAGTAGCAGTGGCGGTCTCGCTGACGAAGGTGGACTGCAGCAGGGTACTATATAAGGAAGCTATCGACTGTTGTGGTCGATAGCTTGGATTTCTTGTATCTTTCTCATCTTGTTATCCAACGTTGTGGTTTCCTCTCTATCTCTCGCCTGTTGAGGCCGCGTGTCAACGAACCAACAAGCAAAGCTCCGCCTTCGTGCATTGAGATGATACTCTGCCTTCGTGCTAGAGTCAAAGACATTGCTGAGTCATCACGTTCACCCTTTGTTGCCTAAGTCAGGCTCACGTGCCGCTCGCACGTAACAAATATGTTGCAGGATTTAAAAAGCTTGCACGACTCGCGGGACATGATCTTCAAGAATCCGCAGTCATCGAAATGTTCGCCAGAGGACTCCCGAATGCGCTGCATAAAAAGGTTATCGAATTCGGAGATCACCTCGTCAGCTTCGAAGATTGGGTAGACGAAGCACGCAAACAACACCAGAAATACCTATACCTCACCAGCCGCTTCCAGAATGATACAAAAAGAAGTTCACCAAACCCCAGTGGCAGCAAGCACTGAAAAAGAAAGACAACAACACCATGGATACCTCCACAGGTCACACTCGAGCTAGGGCAGCACTCACGGAGGACGAACACACTCAATTAATGACTGAAGGAAAATGCTTCCATTGTCGCAAGACTGGTCATATGAGTCGCAACTGCCCGACAAAGTCACAGGCATCCCAAGCTCGCGCTAGCCCTCAAGAGGAAGATGCCCAAGTACAGAGTGCCAAGACAAAAGAAGATAAGAAGCCGAGCACTCGGGAACTGGTGGCTGCCATCAAAGAACTGGAAGACGATGATAAGGACCGACTCATTCAGGAAGTCTTCATGGGGAAGGATTTTTCGTGAGCTCGAACCCAATGGCCTGGGCAAGAGCTATTCGCACACTCTGTAATTCCGTGTACATTACCCGCTATCGAAGTATGAAGATCCCTGTTTCATTTCAAACGCAGAGTGCAATGGCCGACAAGAAAATACTGGTGGACTCAGGGGCAACCGATAATTTCATCGACCCCCGACTAATCAAAAGACTAGGACTCGGAACCCAATGTTTGGATAGGCCTCAAAAGATTTGGAATATTAATGGAACCAATAATTGAGCAGGGATGCTAACAGATTATGTCGATCTAGAAGTTCGAACAGGAAGTCAAGAAAGGCAAATGTGATTTCTCGTTACGGATCTAGGTCTTGAAGATCTTATCTTGGGATACCCCTGGTTGTCGACATTTGAACCCCGCTTCCATTGGAAGAGCAGCACCATTGATACAAGGTTTTTACCAGTGGTTGTGCGCTCACTAAATTGGAGAAATCTCATGGTCAGACCCACGATCTCGAGGATCTACACTACTCCTCTCTCGGATCTTGAAAAAGACCAGATCGTACAACAGTTGGAAGAAGAATGTAGCTGCCCTGCAACCATCGCAAGTGACTTGGCTCAAGCAGCAGCACTTCCACAATCGAAAGAAATACCAACAGAATATCAGGAGTTCGCGGCCGTATTTGACGAAAAACAATCACAAAGGTTTCCCCCGTCAAGGGAATGGGACCACACGATTGAACTAAAAGAAGGAGCACCCAAGGCAATTAATTGTAAACCGTATCCCTTAACGGGGACTAAAGATGAGGCCCTCAAAGAGTTTATATCCACCCAGCTTCAGAAAGGATACATTCGACCATCCAAGTCACTGTATGCATCACCCTTCTTCTTCATCAAAAAGAAAGATGGAAAGCTTCAACCGGTGCAAGACTATCACAAACTTAATGAGTACACCGTCAAAAACAAATACCCACTCCCATTGATCCCAGAACTCATTGCACAAGTAAAAGACGCACACATATTCACAAAGTTTGATGTGCGATGGGGATATAATAATATACGGATCAAACAAGGAGACGAACATAAAGCGGCTTTCAAAACCAAATATGGTCTCTTCGAACTGACGGTCATGTTCTTTGGGCTTACCAATTCCCCCACCACATTCCAGAACATGATGAACCATATCTTCCGATCCGTTCAAGATGAACATACGAAAAGGGGAACGGAGATCATCATCTATATGGATGATGTACTCATTGCAACGATGACCACCCTACAAGGCCATCAAATGGCGGTCAAGGATGTTCTCAGAGTGTTCCAAAAGAACAATTTGTACCTCAAACCAGAGAAGTGCACATGGGAGGCACCGCGCGTTGATTATCTGGGGCTAATCCTTAAGAAGGGGGTGACACGTATGGACCCTGTCAAAATCACGGGCATCAAGGAATGGCCAACACCCAATAACCTGAAACAGGTCTGATCATTTTTAGGGTTCTGCAATTTTTACCGTCCTTTCATCTACCAATTCGCCCATCTGGCACGGCCTCTTAACAATCTAACTAAGAAAGGACACACATGGAATTGGGGTACACAACAACAACGAGCATTCGAAACACTAAAGCGACGAGTTACATCAGAACCAGTACTAATTCAACCCAATTTGAGGAAGCCATTCGAACTCGAAGTACATGCATCTGGGTTCACACTGGGAGCGGTTCTGACTCAATGGGGACCTGATCAAAAATGACATCCGGTGGCATACTACTCTAGCACTCTATCTGAAGCCAAACGAAATTATGACATCTACGACTTGGAACTCCTTGCGATCATGAAAGCCCTTCAATATTGGCGTCAATATCTCACAGGGTCACCACATCAGACAATAGTGTATACAGATCATGCAAATCTACAATACTGGCAAGCCCCTCAGAGGATCAGTTAACGAGTAGCGCGAGAAGTACTGGAACTATCAGAGTACAATATCGCGCTCAAGCATGTCGCAGGATGGACTAATGGAAGAGCAGACGCCTTGTCAAGACGACCAGATTACGGACAAGGAGAAGATGATAACAACCATGTCATAGTACTGCCTAATCACATGTTCCTCAGCGGCACCAACACCCTTGAACTTACGTCATCAGAACCATTTGACCAAAACCTACAAACCCTGACACCTTGGATCACCGCCCATAATCTAAAGAAGGAACATGGAGTGTGGTACAAAAGAGGACGCAAGGTAGTCACCGCTAATAGAGAACAACGTAAAGCACTCATCAAAGACCATCATGACCCGCCAGCATTTGGACATCCAGGAATATCACGGACTACCCGCCTTGTGGAGAGAACTATTGGTGGCCTCAGCTGACGCAAGAAGTGTATCAGTACATCAAGGGGTGTGCTGAGTGCCAAAGACACAAGGTCAATACTCAAACGCGAAAAGCTCCCTTGTTACCTATCCCACCAGTACCAGAAGCGCTACCATTTCAAACGGTAGCTATGGACTTCATCGTCAAACTCCCTGAGTCCGATGGACACGATTCTATCCTAACCGTAACAGATCACGATTGTACCAAGATGGCGATCTTTATTCCCTGTCAAGAAACCATAAATGCGGAAGGAGTAGCCCAATTATACTTCCAATACATATTTCCCCAGTTTGGCCTTCCAAATAAGGTCATTAGTGATCGAGACCCAAGATTCACGTCCAAATTCATGAAAGCCCTCTGTAGACAGTTGGGGATTCAACAAAATATTTCCACAGCATTCCATCCACGAACCAACGGACAATCGGAGAGGACTAATCAGTGGCTCGAACAGTATCTTCGGTTCTGGGTCAACCAACAACAAGATAACTGGTGTCACTACCTACCACTCGCTGAGTACGCTCACAACTCATGGAAAAACGAAACTACCCGTATGTCCCCATTCCAAATCCTTATGGGACACAATCCGAAAGTGCGGTTAATGGAGAATGGGTCTCTTATGCCTAATGTGACACTACGCATGGAGCAATGGAAACAAGCACGGAAGAAAGCAGAAGCATCAATAAGGCAAGTGCAAGATCGATGGGCGCAGGCTAGGCATCAGGGACAAATATTCAAAGAACAAGAAATGGTATGGTTGGAAGGGCGCAATCTACGTATCGATCAACCATCAGCCAAGCTAGCCCCAAAAAGGCATGGACCATTCCAAATTATCAAGGTACTATCGCCCGTCAATTACCAATTGAAACTACCACCCCAATGGAAGATTCACGACATGTTTCATGTTGACCTCCTGACCCCTTATCGTGAAACAGAATTCCATGGACGAAACTTCGAAAGACCACCACCTGACCTCATAAACGGAGAAGAAGAATATGAAGTGGAGCAAATCCTAGACTCAAGGCGCTATGGACAAGGGTGTAAACTCCAGTACCTCGTTAAGTGGAAGGGATACCCCAACGCGGAAAATCAGTGGGTCAATTGGGATGACATGAGCGCTGATGAGGCAGTGGAAAAGTATCAGCAGACTCGAAACAACACGCATATAAGGAGACTGCATACCGATGATAATTCCCCAGACCCTAGCATGACAACTGCCTCAGATGACCTCAGTATCACTGCCGTCAACCCCGCCTCTCCCCGACCAACAACCCCCGCCTCTCCTGGGGCAATATTTGCCATATCTGGATCTGAGTTCAACGACCCTGATGTCCAGGAGGCTCTATGCCATTTCAGCTATGTCCCCTCCTCCTGGATCACACCCACCACTTCCAACAGTATGAGTACTCGTGCCCCCTCTCCTGACGAGATTGACCCAGACGTCGAGTCACGAATGGCAGACCACACCATCTGAGTCCAGTGTGATCGATGACCCCCTTCCCCCTTCATCCCCCACTCCGACCCCCTTGCCCGCATCGAGTTCCTCCAACAAGAAATCCAGACACACGTCAACGCTTACACCCCTCACGCCGCAGAGCTTGTCCCCACTCACAAGTCCCTCGCCGTCACCACCTCCGCAACTTCTACTCCCCCACTCCCCATCCCACCACCTCCGGAGTATGACGGTGTGGGACAGGTATATACAGACCAGCGGGGGACGTATTCCTCTTCCCCAGTACCACTCACAAACCCCTACCCGACGACGAGTCAAGAAACCACTGCGCTACCACCTAACCCAAGCGCAGAAGGATCAGGAGGATATCACACTCCTGACTTCGCTCGAGACCCTTGGGCGACGCGTGACGAGAAGCGCAACTGGGAAGCTCAGGGCCACGTTACACCGCCACCAGTCAGGTTCAACGTGAACCGAGGGACTGATTATATACCCATGCAGATCTCAGACGGCTACGGTGTCAAATGGCCAGCCAAATACACTAAGGTCACCTTTGGTGACGACCCCTCTGTACAAGGCTACCTGTCTGGAGACCCACAACTATACACAAGTCGACTACTGGCTACACTGCGCCGCGATCTAGAGACCATACCCCACTATGCTGATGCTGACCTGTACCTTCTCAAGGGAGGGTATCCCTTTCACGAGGAGGTCGACATGGCCCTAGATTGGGATGGTGACCAGTCTCTCAAGGCTGAAGTTTGCCAGTACCGGCACACAGAGCTTGAAGGACGGCGATTGGCCCAAGACTTGGTGGACATGGAGAAGCGTGTGTCGGACAACATGCTCGACTCATGGGCCATTGTACAATGCCTCCAGGAGGCCGACGTGGTTGAAAGGGTTGCCGCTGCAAATAAGAAACAGAAGAAGCGTCGAGTGGCTCTGCTTAACAAGGTGCTAACCAAGATCGAGGCTTTACAGGAACGTGGGCATTCCACCTAAAGGGAGGGTGATGTTACGATTACCCACGCGTGCCTCCTACGTTGACCGTTCCAGCCGAACTTTTGTTACAGTGTTCAGTATCATATGGACTATCATTGGGACCATCTTCACATTTTGATTCGTACCTCTTACGTCCCACGCGCCTTCTCGATCTTCTGACCTCCCATTACTAACTGTAACCTTCTATCTCGTTCGGCGCAGTTCCATATGACATCATACTAGTACTAGTACTAGTAGTATGAGTGGCGATCCTAGTACCATAGTTACCAGTAGTGGCATTGCTCGGATTGTATTTAACATGTATTCATAACGAACAAGGACCTTAGGTCTGAGTTCTTGAATCTCATTGACTTCACACTGTCACACCCCGCGGGCTGCATCCAAGTCCAGTCGACTTGTCAGTTCCAACCTTCTTCTCTACAACGATCGGAGATATTGCGTATTAACTCTGTCGCTCGTATATTCACTACTCCGCCTAGGGTCATACCCTACGCTCTCGCATACTGTCGATGCCATATCCACGGCCCTCGTCAGGGGAGGTTTGGCAGTCACTACGTAGACACCGACACTCAAACCCCTCGCACAACAGGTACTCCACGCTTGCGACTCAAGTCGAGTCGATACGTCCAGTCGAACATAACACCACCGTTGAGGTTACTGGCCCAGAGCCTATACAGACCCATCCTCTTCAAGATCAGGACCAAGAACAAGGAGTATCTACTCATAAGTATTGCATGAATGATGATGTACCACAGCCAGCAATTGACTAACATCTTGTCCCAGCCTATCACCCTCCCGTGTCTGGGCCCATATCAAGGAGCCGCCAAGGACGGGACTCTGCGTTGAGGACTCTGTCCTCTGAGCGGGACCATGGGGACTCTTGTGACAACCCCCAATGCAAATGTGGAGGTCACTATCAGACCCCTTCAACTGACTCTGAGGAAAGATGATGATGTTGATGCCACTGGGATGGCCTTCAATGCCAACGTGATGGGACTCTCTCATCCTGGTGAGAAATCTGTCCATACAATCAGTACAGATGGCACTGATTTCACACAGTCTGGTTGCCCCCTTCTCAGGTTGCGTTTGAGGCTGCTTCATATCTTGCCAGTGGTGAGAAGTCCATCCATGCTGATCCTTTTGCTTTGAATTTGTTGAGCAGCAACAACTGCTGAAGTGCTTGAGACCAATATCAGTGGTTGAACTCCTTACACCTTATGCTTGCAGAGAAGTTGGCCTGTTCAGTGGTGCCGAATTTGATATCTACCCCCTGGCAAGCCTCTTAACTCTAACTTATGAATGCCTGACCTAAGCCTTATATTTACAGCAATAGTATCAACCCTTATTTATATAGTACATGTGAGTCTACTGTCTACTCTTCCTCATCACCAAGGCCACATTCTTCTGGTGTTAGTAAGGTAAGTCCTGGGTGTTTTCGCATGATATGCACATGATCTTTGTAAGCCCAAATTCCAACAAGGCTAACAATGGCTGATGTTTCTAGCACATACAGTGATTGTGACCACTTTCCATACCATCTTCCAAATAATAGGTGGTGTTCTATCAGAGGACAGTAGACAACAAGGGAGAAGTCAGTGCCCTCAGCAGACTTTGCAGTATAGAAGGCTAAGGCCTCTCCAAAAATAGGTTTAACCCTCTCCACCTCAACTTCTGTTTCATCAACAGGCTGATCTCTTAGCTGTAGCCCCTTCCTTGGATGAGCCTCAAAGTACCTTGAGGAGTGTGAATTGGACTTTTTTGAAAGCTCAAAGAGCCGACTTGTAAGGGTGATATCATTGGGCAGAGGGCACTTCCCCCATCTTGTAATGTCAAATGAGAGATCTGCTCTGGCTCCAAGATAAGATTGGATTGCCTCTATGTGAGCCTTTATATCATTATCTTCTCTTCTTTGCTTCTGAGTGATAGGAAGGATTTTAAATAGAGAAGTTCTTTGGACTCTTGCTTTAGATGAGGAGGAGATTTCTGGATAGATAAGATGTATAAGTCTGGCAGACTGTTTATCTCCCTTATATGAGACTATTTTTTGAAATGGTGATTTTCTTGACCTTATGCCATGTCCAATATCTCCTATGGCTCGCTCACATGTAGCTTGGGAGCCAAATCTGATAGAACCATTATATGTAATGTGGAAAGGAATATAAATCAGCTGAAAGATGTATAGCCTGCAGCGGGTAATTTTGGATGCATCATTTCCAACATAGAGGCTTTCAAATCCTCTTAGGAAAAGGATAATCTTTTCAAGAAGCATGGATAAATCCTTCTCTGTTCAAGGGACATTTGTCATAGCATACTCCACAATATTGGAGAATAGAGCAAAGTTCTTGACCATCTCAACATTAAATCCCAGCTCCCATGCCATGGGGACAATATACATGTGGAGGAGTGCCATCCACTCATATATTCTGTATGAACACTGTCTCTTTGTATATGGGTTTCTGATAGGCCCACAAAAGGTTGAGGGTAATGTGGCTATAGCTCTTTCAGCCTCAGCTCCAAGCATTGAGCCAATCTCCTCACTCATATGGACTATCTCTTCTGGAGAGCTAAATGTGACCCACAAATCCCAGAAGTGTGGCATGCAGTTTTCATAAAAGAGATGAAAGGGGTCAAGAGGGAAAAAGAATGGATGTGAAAAGGCAGGGCTTGCTGCACAATTGGGAAGGCCAGAGACACCAGTGGCCTTCACAGCATCAGAATATGGTTTATTAGTGCCTTTTAGAGCTTCAAGCCTCTCAGTGGTTTCCCAGTAGTCTTCTATCACCCAAATTGGCAAGTCAAAAGGGTCAAAAGCAGGACAATCCTCATTAATATCAACACCATTTTTTAGTGGTGGTGAGAGAGGATAATACTGGGCTTTAGCACCTATAAGGCAAAATAATAAGATAAAATTGTATGATGCTATAATATTAAATCATACCTCTATCTTTACTAGGGCATGCACCTCGCACTGTACTAAAATGGCATCCATAGAGAGCCATGTGTCCAGCCATTCTGCTAAGTTTTGCAGAACCAAGCATATCTCCAAGAACACCACACAGGTAGACCTTTAAAAGGAAGTAGTTTCCTGATAGTGCATCCTTGGTCCATACACCAACACTAAGCCTTGCAAGTTCTTCATAAAGGACATAAACAAATGACTCCACATTTCCAGGTGAAGAAGGCCCAGGAATAACAAGTGGCATGATGATGTTAGCAGCTTTAGACCGCATATCAGGGGGAAGGTTCAGAATTGTGACAATCAGAACCCATACATCAGACTTCTTTTTCATAGTAAGCTGAGCACCATCTCCTGAGATAGTTATTGCAGTGTCAGTTTCTTGTTGAAATAAGCAAGAGTGGCAATATTGATTAAGATGGTTAATAGAGTCAGAGAAGTCAGAGTATTTTGTAGGAGATGAATCAGGTTTTAGATTTTGTAAGGCATCTTGTAAATGCCTATGTTGATAGTGCATAGATTTTGCCATTTCCCTATTCATATAAAGTGACTGAATAACAGGTGCAATTGGAGTGTAGATCATCTGAGCTCTTGGGTGACCATTTTTATCATAGCAAGGTTGACCACAAGGGCCAAGATGTTTGTCGTGGATATAAATGCAAGAATGAAGATCTTTGAAGTCTCCAGTAAAAGCCATACAGCTTTTGGGACACATGTCCACCAGCTGGGATGATAACCCTGAAAGCTCCATGGCAAGCTTTCTAACCTTATACAGGCTAAGAATCTCAGCTCCTGCAGTCTCCTCAAGGACCTTTGCATGAAGGCCATATGCCTTAACAGTGCCACAGGAGTCAACCCAAGCCAGATAGTGCTTTAGAGAAAGCACCTCCTCTCTGGTAAGTGAACGACCTATATGGTCAATAACAGGTGGGATAATTGGATGTGTGTAGCCAGACAAAAGCTGCTTCCGAAGCTTTTGAACAACTTCTGGAAGGTCAGCAGTACTGGAAGTGAAGGAGTCCTCCTGATCAAGATTAGAACTATCAGCCTCCCTGTTATCAACATGTTCCAAGATTGGATGACAGTCAGGTTCATCAGAGTCAAGTTCAGCATCAGAGTTAGAATCTTGATCCAAAGAGTTAAAGCTAGCCTCAGACAAGGCATCTTGATCTAGCTCCTCTAAATCCGAAACATTGTCCATGCCTTGCCATATAAGACTAGAATCAACAGCACTATCTAGCACCATGCAGCAGAGTCAGTGTCAGCCAATTTTACATTAAAATAAACACTTGCCAGGCTCCATAGCATCTTCATAATTTTCAGGCTGTCCAAAAACCTCTGAGTCAGCCCACTGATCTGATTGATCTACATCATTAAGAGCAGTAAGTATGGGTGAGCCATTTACAATAAAGTAAAACACTTACCAGGCTCTGCAGCATCTTTGTTGTGTTCAGACAGCCCCAAAATGTCATAGTCAGCCTGCTGATCTGAATTATCTGCATAATTAAGGACCGCTTTAGGGTTAAATAAACAATAATAAAGTAATATGGCAAGGGCTGAAAAAGTTAAGCACCTTCTGTCATGAACCTATACCTCGGTCTGTGACTTACCCAGGAAACTCAGGAGTGCGCAAGGGAGCGCGCACACAAATCCAGGAATACGAAGTATTGGTCTAGTGGAACTAGCCAAGACAACACATGTGAAAGGATTGGATAATCCTTTCCTTCCTATTCAAGAAAGACCCGGTTCGGAACCTGGACTTACCAAACAAAAGGTCAGATGACCTCACATGACTTGTTTGATGATCAATCAACAAGGATCATTGATTGATAAACAAAGTCCATTGATCAGTAAACGAAGATTGTTGATCAATCACCTGACAGGCGGAGCTTGTCAGGGATTAACGCTATTGGACGATATACTTAGAAACCTTCCAGCACATTCCATGCTATCTTTAGAACCCTTCTAGAGTATTCCATGGGCCCACCCGTGGATCGGAGTTGGGCCTCCCCTAAAGTACACACAGACCATGTATTCAGGTATATAAGCTGGAGCAATGTAACAGACAGTCCCTCAGACTGTCCACTTGCGACATCCCCACTTGTACATTCCTGTCTTCTGAGCAGCTTCCCACAATTGGGTTTTTCCTCATCCTTGTCTTGTTACTCGTGGTCCATTGTTCCCTGTCCTTGTTCTACTCCTTGTTTGGTTCGACATCAGCCACCCTGATCCTTGTGACCTTGAGCCTTGCTGTTGTGTATAAACAGTGAGCACTCATCACACCTTCTGAGCCCTTCAAACAAGATCCCTCAGCATCTGATGCTGTATCAGGCAATAGATGAGCCCCATGATGCTGAGACAGGAGCTGGATAGTCTGATTAATGCATGACTCCACAAAGGCACAACCAGCAGTGAGATCTGCATTAGATGGCAGTGACTGAATAAAGCCCTGATCATGGGCCAGATGTGCCTCAATTGTACACTTTGTGAGTCTTTTGGACTTCCTGTGGCACCTAGAACACAGACAGATATAGACTTGAGTTGCTGGAGACATGGTGAGTATGAGGATTTGCAAGATCGTCATAGATCAGTGTTGGGCTGAGGGCAAATGTGGATGCTCGGAGCAGGCATGGGGAGGGTGAGAACATCACGCGTTCAAAAAATCATCAAGCCAAAACACAACGCATTTTTTCGTATGCGTTTTTTTTTCATTTCTGTATCTCATTCAGTACATGCCCATGCAGTGCGACGACATCACTGGCTTGGAAGGCAATGAAGACATCTATAATGACCCTCTCCCCCCTTTGTTCTTCAACACTGCTGATGAGGACGACACCAGCTTCGAACCCTACTGTCCGGTGGGTACTCTGTGGGTGCCAAGACGTCAAGCACAGTCAAGGCCACCATTTGACTTTGCTAGTGAGGACAATACCATCTTTGAACCCCTTCCAATGGATACCTTGCATGTGCCAAAATCTCAAGCATGGTCAAGGCTACCACCTGTTGGTGACTCTTCTGGTGACAACGACTATGGCTACAAACCTTTCACAGTGGATACCCTGCATGTGCCGAAACCTTAATTGAGGTCAAGGCTGCCAATCGACTTTTCTGGGCAGTTTTCAGCCACTCCTTCCCTTATGTCGGGTTCGACATTACACCCCCATCTTTCGGCATATCCGTGCAAGGCAGCCTCTTCCATTGGCCTCGCTTCAAGGCTCTCCCCTGAAACCATCGCATCTCTCACTGACATTGATCTCAACCACAACCCCATCTACCGCAAACTATGCCAGAAGTATGACTATGTGTCTGTGGTCCTCACTAAATACATGGACAGGGATTTCAAAGAGAAGCAGGTTGCAAAGAGTGAGCTCCCCCTTGTTCCAGGCATTCACCAGGGTGTGTGTAGCTTGTTTCCATGCACAGTCACTTATTGTGCTCCACAGCTCTACTGGCATCACTCAACAGCAGCAGAACAGACTCTTGTGCATCACCATCTTTGGGGCCAAGCGACTCGGCTTCCCAACATACAAAATTCAACATTGATTCTGCACACAAGAGGTCTGTCGACAGTTATCTTGACAGCATGGAGGCACCATCCCAACGGCCATCCTTATTCTGACATTGGTGCTCTGGTACTATGAAGACTGCCAAACAGACATGTCAGCAGGCACCATTGTCACGGACGTGAATAAGCCTCTGTAAAAAAGAAAGTCAATGAAAGTCACTAAAAAGTCAGACAAAGTCCGAAAAAACGACATTCAGTCAATGAAAAGTCAGAAAAAGTCAGAAGTCAACATAAGTCAAATGTCAGTCAAAATTGACTTATTGAAAAAATGACGAAAACTTGTGGTATTTTTCAGTGAGTATGCAAAAGTCAGACAAAGTCAACTGGCAGTCTGGGAAAAGTCAATGAAACCTTAGAGAAAAATTGCGAAAAAAGCAATCCTGAGTGGGGGAGATGGGGAAAGCTGGAAAGGGGGTGTGTACATAGAGATAGGAGCATATAGGGAAGGGGTGTGAGTGTGTGTGAGGGGGTGGGGGTAGGAGATATAGGGAATGGGTGTGAGTGTGTATGTGGGGGTGGGAGTGGTGGTGGGAGATATGGGGAAGGGGTGCGTGTGCATGGAGGTGGGGGATATGGGGAAGGGGTGTGCATGGAGGTGGGGGATATGGGGAGGGGTGCATGTGCATGGAGGTGGGGATTGGGGAGGGAGATATGGGGAGGGGTGTGTGTGCATGGAGGTGGGGGAGATGTGGAGATGGTGTGTGTGCATGGAGGCAGGGGATATGGGGAGGTGGTGTGTGCACATGGAGGTGGGGATATGGGGAAGGGGTGTGTGCACATGGAGGTGGGGGATATGGGGAAGGGGTGTGTGCACATGGAGGTGGGGGATATGGGGAGGGGGCATGTGCACATGGAGGTGGTGGATATGGGGAGGGTGTGTGTGCACATGGAGGTGGGGGATATGGGGAGGGGGCATGTGCACATGGAGGTGGGGGATATGGGGAGGGGGCATGTACACATGGAGGTGGGGAGTATAGGGATGGTGTGTGTGCACATGGAGGTGGGGGATATGGGGAAGGGGTGTGTGTGCATGGAGGTGGGGGATGTCAGGAAGGGGTGTCCATGCTAGCACAGCACCTCACAACCTTTCTTGAGTGGCAGCACTCACTGACCTTTCTTCCACTACTTATGCATATGTGGCAATGCTTCAGACATGTTTTGGTGTGAAGGAATGAGCATAGGAATCTAGCTCAGAGGGATCCTTCACCAGCAAAGACACAATTGTATAGCAACCTCTACTGTACAAGTACATAATGACTAATTTACTTTACTACTCTTCTTGCTCTTCAATTTCATCCTCCTCAACATCAAGCAAATCTAATCCTACATGTTTTCTCAATATATGAACCCTTGGCCCATATTCCCATATTCCAACCAATTTAGTGATTCTGAATGTTTCCATGACCATAAATTCCTCTGACCACTCTCCACATGACCTCCCCATCACATCAACCATGTTTACTAGTTCATGGTAGACCACAACACTGCAATCATTCTGAGGCAAGTGGTAAAATGCCAATGCCTCGCCAAAAACCAGCCCCCCTCCCTGAGATTCAAAGTATCTGGATGACCTGGAAGCTAGCCCTGCTTCTTCAGATATTCTGCTTCTCAAAGTGATTTCTCCTGGTATGACACACTTTCCCCATCTCACAATTGGCATATCTGTGTCCAATGGGAATTCAAAGAAATCACAAATTGCAGCAAGGTGATCATAATGTTCTGAGGGACTAGTTATCTCCACTTTTTTGATTGGAAGTGACTGATACAAGTGTTCTCTCTTCCCTTTCTCTCTTGGGGGAATCTTTATCAATGGATATTGCAAGTTCAACACCTTTATGCTTGCCAATTCATAGAGCATTGTAGCAATATTAGCAAAAGGTGCTTTTCTGGATCTAACTTTATGTCCAATCTCTTCAATGGCCCTCTCAACTGTAGCTTGAGACCCAAATCTGATTGATCCATTCCATGAAATATGAAGAGGAATGTGAATTAACTGCCAGATGCACAGCCTGCATCTTGAAACCTTCTCATGGTCATTTTGAACATAAAGCCTTTCAAAGCCTTCAAGGAAGGACTTGATTAAATTGTGCAAGGCATATAGGTCCTCATCAGACTTTGGTGTGTGAGACATTGCCACTTCAATGATGTTCACAAATTGCACAAAGTTCTCTAGCACCTCTCTATCAAAGTCTAGCTCCCATGCTATTGGTATTATATACCAATGAAGTAGAGCCATCCATTCATAGATTCTGAACTGGCTGTTATGCTTCAGATATGGATTTCTGATTGTTGAAGCAAAGGATGGAGGAAGGGTCTTCCTTGCCTTCTCAATCTCTTCACCAAGCTCTGAAGCCATTTCTGCAGGCATATGTATCTGTTCATCCTCAGAACTGTGTATTACCCACAAATCCCAGATGTGGACCATGCAGTTTTCATAGAACAAATGAAATGGGTCTAGTGGAAAGAATGATGGGTGGAGAAATGCAGGACTAGCTGCACACATTGTGAGGCGTGAGATTCCTGTACTCTGTGCAATTTTTGAGTACTCATTTTTATTGGCTGCAGACTGGAGCCTTCTAACTGCCTCCCAATAAATTTTTTGGCCTCTCCATGGCAAGGCATCCAAATCAACAGGAAGGCGTGATGAATTATATGTATTTTTCTCAGGTGGAGAAATTGGATAATATTGGCACCTAGCACCATGCTTAGAATGGGCCCCTTGGACCAAACTAAACCTATCACCATATAGGGCTGAATGTCCTGCCATCCCACTTAACTTGGCAGATCCAAGCATGTCTCCTTTCACAGCACAGATGTATGCCTTCAGAACAAAGTAGGATGAATCAACAGCATCCCAAGTCCAGATTCCAACACTGGCCCTTGCCATCTCAGCAAAGAGTGGGTATATAAAGGACTCAATGTTTCCAGGTGCTGCTGGCCCTGGGATAGCAAGTGGAATGATGACATTTGTTGCTCTATAGCACATCTCTGGTGGGAGATTGAGGAGCACAAGAATTAAAAGCCACATATTAGACTGTTTTTTCATGGTGAGCTGAGCACCATCTGAAGAGATTGCCAATGCAGTGTCTCTTTTATCATGAAACAATCCCAATTTCTTATAATGATGGCAATGTATGTCAGAGTTGGCAAACTCTGACTTTTTTGGTTTTACCCCTGCCCCATCTGCAAGGAGATCCAATGTCTCCTGCAAGACATGATCTCTGTGGCACATCTCATGAGAGGTCTCAGCATTGGCATAGTAAGCCTGAATGACTGGTGTAATGGGCATATACAACATTTTTGCCCTTGGCTTTGGTTTAGCTCTGGATGAGGGCTGCTGTGGCTGAAAGCGTGGTTCATTACACACATCTCCCTTGTTTTCATGGGAGCAGCAGAGATCTGACAGAAACTCCCCAGTATATGCCATACAGCTTTTGGGGCACATATCCACAAATAAGGGCTCAAGCCCTGCAATATTCAAGGCTAGCCGTCTGACTCTGTGAAGGCTAAGGATCTTCTCCTCTGTAGCCTCTGAAAGCACCCTTGCATGGGCATCATATGACTTCACTGTGCCATTGAACTCTTTCCAAGCAATATAGTGCTGGAGAGACAATCTCTCTGCCCTAGATAGCTCAGGCTGTGATGGAGCCTGAGTAGGGCAAGGAGGGAGGGTGTACCCATTCAACAGCTGTTCTTGAAGCTGGGTGACAAATTCTGGCAAATTGCCATGACCACTGCCACCACTGGCATCCTCAATATCAGGAAAACCCTCTGATACAAAGTCCTCAGGCTCTGAAAAGCCATCATCCCCATACTGCTCATCCTCTGAGCCAGGATCTGCACCCAAGTCCTCTGAAGCCTCTAAGGGCTCTTCTGGAATATCAAACATGACAACATTGTCCTAATCCAGATTCAGATGATATTCTAGCCCAGATTCATCCCCCCAGTTCATAGGCACAGTCTCCTGTACAGGAGATGAAGGATCTATAATAGTGGTTTCAGAAAAAAATTTAAATTAAATCATCTACAAATATATCACTCACAATCATTGTCAACCAACATAGCATCATCCTCTGCTTGTTCTACCTCCAAAGATTGAGGTGAATCAATCAGGGCATCAGCTAGATCCAAGCAGATCAGTAAGTGATCAAAATTATAAGAATTTAGGTGCTCACCAGCCTCACCACCTGGATAAGATGACCCAGATTGCTCCACATGAGTCCCCTCAGTCAGGCTATTAAGTAAATCTATCATCTGATAGTGACAGCCCTGCACAAAGCACAAGAAATCTTGATTAGCCCCAATGGCTGTAAGCTGATCAAGATGATCTTGATTCTGTCTAAAATGAGTATAAAGTGTCTTCCTGGTAACATCCCCCCAGATTTGCACTTGAAGCAAGGGCAGGTATGCTTTGATGCCATAGATGTTGCAGCTAGGTGTGTAGATCAGTGAGATACAGAGCCAAAGATGCACTGATGGCCCACAGATAACAGTTTTCGCATTGTGGGGACTCCGGGCTGCCGTGCCACCGCCACATCGCTAAGCCACTTGTTCCCTTTTTTTTTTTGGTTTGTTTTCCTCCTCTCTTCTCTCTCTCTCACCCACTCTCCCACCATGCTTTTTCCCTCCATCTTTTCCACTCCTCTTCTTTCCTTTCTTTTCTTCATCTCGTCTCTTTCCTGCTTCTTCATGTCTTGTGTCCTGGATGCAGACCCGGAGGAGGACTTGATGGCGGACAATGACGACGACGATGACTTCTACAACAACTCTCAGGCTGGAAAATGTCCCTCTCGCCCCCTTAGTATGAACGCCTCCTCAAGTAACTGGTCTCTTTGTACTCTGTCTTCTCTGTCTCAGCCCTCGGGTCTCCCTGTTACTGCCATCGCCGGTCTCATGCATGACAAACTTCGAGTCAATTCGGAGTTCATGAAATACGTGAACTTGGTTAACATTCTCATTGGCATGCAGGAGAAGACTCGACAGGACTGTACATATTATATTTTATATTTGTGCAATACTGACTTCGTTGTTTCAGCCTCTCCAGCCATCAGCCCAAGTGGATCATCCCTGTGCCTAAGTGATTTGGCCTCCCAAGTCTCTTTCATTGGCAAACCATCTCTGCCCCTCCCTTCACCTCGCCCTTCCGTCTGCCCCTCTCACTATCCACAATCCGTCCTCTGGTCATTCAAGGACTGCAAGACTGACACCGATGTCTGCGTCTCTTCTGGAAACGAATCCCAACCCCCCATGCAGCACATCATTTGGCACGAGGACAGCAAACTCATCACACTTGAGGAGTGGAAGGCCATCCGCTGCTCGGCAATCATTGTTGTCCACATGCATTTGGATGTTCTCGGCACTGGCCACCTTCCTCCTTCTGCCGCCAACATGCCTCACAAGAGGGTCTTTTACAGACATCACTTCATGAAGGAATGGGTCCAGGCCCTGAAGGAGCTCGAAGTTCTCGCCCCTCTCCTGTCCCTCTGTGCCGGTGTCTGGAAGGCAGAGAAGATGCTTGGTATGGTCCTTCAAGACAAGCTGTTGCAAGAAGTTCCTTCACGTGCTTCGACCCCGTCACTCCTTGGCCCAGGTTTGCGTGCTCCTTCTCGTGGCCCAACTCAGTCTCACACCTCAAGTCCCAGTCTCCCCCCTCCTTCCAGCTCCGCCAGCAACGTATCATCTACCCACGCGACTCGAATGTCACCACGTCGTGCTGCCTTGAAGTCGGCAGTTCAAGGGCGACCGGTCCCAGGGCCATCACAGCCTGCAACAGCGAGCAAGGAAGCTGCCCCCAAGGCCAAACGCAGGCGTGACGTGAGCCCCCTGTGAACTGAAAAGTGGACAAAGGGTACCGAGGACCCCCCATGAGAACCATCATCCTCTCCTTGCCCAGCCTTTCTCTCCCTGGTAGCAGCTAGCATGGGCTCCAAGTTGGTAAGTGCCCATTGTCGTCCTCACTTCTGACATTCGCTGACATCACCCTCTGAACCCCATGTTATCTCACCCTTCCAAGGGGCTGCAAGCACAGCCCGCTGGTGCTGAACGCAAGACATCATCACCTGAAGATCCCAAGGAGGGAACATCAGATCCAGATGTATGTTGTCTCGATATAGTCTACTCAATTTTTTTCATTGACGTGTATCTAGGCTTCAGGTGATGACATCTTCCGAATCGAGAAGCTCACGCACGACGAGCTCTTGGACTGGGTCGAGCAACACGAAATCGAAGCACAGGGCAAGTGGGCCAGTAAAAAGGGTAAGCTGTGCCACCATACGTCTGGGATGGACACTAACCACGTTACAGACATCATCAAGGCAATCATGCAGGCACCCGAGTCAGAGCAACCATCTCAAGAGGACATAGAGGCCCTCGTCAACAAAGTAAGTGTTGTTTAATTTTTATTTCTCGAACTATAGCTGATATGCCTACAGCACAAATCTAAACGCAATGCCAGAGCTGTATAGTACACAGCCTGGCTCATTCTATATCACGTACACTCACCTCTCATTCACCGCCAGACTGTTTGCTGATGGATGCATGCACCTGTTCTTTTATGCAAAAAATATATGTGTTTTTTGTTGTAATCTCTGCGTGATTTCAAGATGACTTTCCTATGACTTGAAGTCAATGAAAGTCAGCCAAAAGTCAGAGAAAGTCGAGTGACTTTTCTTGACTAAATATGACTCTTTTAAGTCAGAAGAAGTCAGAAGAAGTTGTGCTACAGTCAATGAAAGTCAGCCGAGAGTCATTGACTTTTCCCTGACTTTGCTTGACATTTTCTTGACTTTCATGTCAGGTTGAAGTCAATGAAAGTCAGCTAAGAGTCAATGACTTTTCACTGACTTCTCTTGACTTTCATGTCAGATCAAAGTCATTAAAAGTCAGTCAAGAGTCGATGACATTTCACTGACTTTTCTTGACTTTTCTTGAGACTTTTCAGTCAAAAAAAAAAGACATCAGTCATGAAAAGTCAATTGACTGTATGACTTTTTCATTGACTTTTCAGTCAAGTCAAAGTCAATTGACTGTATGACTTTTCATTGACTTTTTAGTCAAGTCAAAGTCATAAAAAACGGACTTCAGTCAATCAAAAGTCAGTCAAAAGTCAGTCGACTTTTCATTGACTTTTGCCTGACTTTCCTTTTTACAGAGAATAAGCGTCGACCAAAGATGCAACTTGCTATCCACCGTGGGGATGGGTTGATTATCTCAGCTCCAGAGTACAACAGTATCCGACATTCTGCGGACATAGTCGTCGACAAACTCGTCAAGCTCTCTCTTTCAAGGTCCCACACTTCCCTGTCTGCTTACACTCAACCGGCATCCAAATTACCAACCAAATCTAACATTCGGAAGTGGTTCAAGGTCAAGTATTCTGAAGCTATCTTCGAGCTCGAGGCTGAGCAAAAACTTCTTCGTTTGTGCTCAGGCCACTGGAAGGCTGACACCATGATTGGTCAGGCATTCTTGTGACACAACGATGCAGAGTGTAGATGGTCAGCAATCTGCACACGTGCAGCTTCTGCAATGCCTGACCCAGTTCAACTTCACCCTGGTCCTGCGCCAATCCCACAAGTCTCGAATCTGGTGCCCAGCAATGCGACGAAGCATTCCCTGGAGTTGAGCCCTAGCCCCAAGTCCCTTCAGCAACACATGTTCAAAAACGCAGCAGGGATGCGACCATGATTTCTGCGCTGAAGAATACGGGCCCTTCAGTGCTCTCAAATGGTAAGCACCTCTTTTCAGTGATGCTCAATGATTAACTACCATTTCACTCAGTGGGTCAATGCACTGTAGCACACAAGATCACTCCACAATTCCTCAACCACAGTGTGACAATTGAGGAAGAGCCTGCACCAATGAATCTTCACACTGTGTCCCCTGTCTCTGTGGTTCCATGTGGTACATCTATGTTGTACCTTCAGTGCTTCAGTGTACACCATACTGAGTGGAGGCTCAATCTACAGTCAAGAATATCATTGGTAAGTCAAATGTTCTCCCTTTGCACACTCGCACTGACTGCATCCCCACATCCCTGTAGCCGACCTCATTTCTCAATTCCCGTCATTAACCAATGCCTCCAGCCTCATCACCTCCATGAACTCACAGCCCTCATTCAAGCAAGGTGAACCATCCGATGAAGTCAAGGCACTTCTCAAGTGCATCCAATACGCAGACCCGAATTCACCGGACATTGATGAAGATAATCGGGGTCAAAGTTGGGGCCACTACCAGTTCACGGCAGGGGGTCTCAGTCCTTCGTCCTCACTCACCACTTGGCAGAAGATTGGCAGCATCAATACCACCTTGAAGTTGGTTGCGGCAGCCCTCAAAACTTGTCAAGATGCGTGGGCTATGTGTGCAAATGCCAGAGCACCAAAGACAAGCGGGTTTATCAGTGATATATATCTTGAACAGATTCTCGACTGTCTTGAGAAGTGCTGGGACATTGCTGGCCGGGCAAGTATTCACCTTCTCCGAGATTGTGTTATTCACTTCTTTGCTTTTAGGCAATCGCTTCCCGCATCCCAGTCGTCCCTATCACACCTCCTCATCACGACAATGCAATGTCAGGTTTCAAAATCAGACTCAAGCTGCCGCCACTTAACGCAGACAATGCCACCACAACTGCCCCAGAGCCACCCAAGGAGCCACCCACCACCGCGTCCACCGTGCATCAGCAGCTGGCTGTTGACACAGAACTCACGCAAGAGCCCTCAGTGGCATTGCACAAGGTGCGTCGGGTTTTGATTGTGACATCCAGTTCACCCACGGTCTCTAGGGTGCTCGTGCCGATGCCACTTCCCTCAAGCTCCTTCAAACCCTGAAGCTCCTTGCCTGGGCCAATGATAACAAACTCACCATACCAAAGTTGAAGAGAAAAGATGGTGCGTAATAACTTTTAATCTCAAGATAATGCTGACATCTGCACAGATATCATCGCAGCCATCATCGTAACCCCAGAGTTCGCACAGGTCTCCAAGTCGACCATTGATCAAATCATTGAGAAGGTAGGGTCTCTTCTTCTGCTCTTCCCCGTTCTAACCACCTTTCCAGTGCAAACTGAAGAAAGCATCAAAGCAGCTTGCCCCACCAATCGCGCAGGAAATGCTATGATCGGGTGGTTATCTTATCTCATTGTACTACTCGCATTTGTTCGTAGTGCTTGAGTTGGGGTTTCATTTACTACATTCTGATCTTTACGACGTACAATGTACAATGGATATTTACGACCCCTCCTGACCTGGGTATGACCACAGATGAATATATCTGACTTAAAATGACTAAGATCGGACCTTGGCAATGGCATGAATTGACTAGATTGGACTAGTGATGACCGAATAAATGACTGGATCAGACTCAGGATGACTAGATCAGACTAAAGATGACTGAATAAATGTCAAATATCGACTGGATCGGACTCAGGATGACTAGATTGGACCTGGAATGACTAACAGAATGGCAAAAAAAAAGTATGTATTTGACCTAAGATGACCCGGATCACTCATATCTCGACTTGGTTTGACTTCGGCTGACCTGCTAATGGATGCAAAAGAACTTGGGATCTGACTATCAGGGTTGGAAACCTTGAAAAATAGCAGCCATAGGTCATTTTGATGGAATCCGACTCCCAGCTGACCAGCGCTGACCAGTACTGATCTGGGCTGACTTCTCTTTTTTACTGAGACTCACCCATGAGGGCCCGCATCTCAAATGGGTACTCATGCCAACGAGTACTTGACTCGTACTCATTGGCACAAGTACCCTTTTGAGACGAGTATGAGTATGAGTACTCACCCATGAGTACCCGCATCCCAAACAGGTACTTGCATTAATGAGTACGAGTCGAGTATGAGTTCCCATTTGGGGATTTCCCATGAGTACTCATACTCATGAGTCATACTTGTTGACATCACTAGTCTGGCCACTCTGGCAACATGACTATCAGAAGTTTTGAGAGGTACCGCTCAGTTTGACTACCAAAAAACTCGGCACCCCCACTCACTTCAATGGTGTCTGTTACAGTAGTCGTGATGCCCATAGATAACTCTTATTTGCACTTTCGTATTTTTTTTTTATGGTACCTAGTGATGGGAAGGTTCGGTTCGGTCTGGTTCAGAGCATATTTTGCCCGAACCCTGAACCTGAACCACGGTTCGGGCACTTTCGGTCTGGTCCAGTCCAGTTCAGGTTTGAACACCCGAACCAAACACTACAGAGAAAAATATGATAGTTTGATTACGTAATCATCCCAAACATGCAAAATTTCTGGGTAGTGTACCACAAAAGGCGTAGCATACACCTTTTTGGGGTATAAATCAGAAACACTTGTATTCACACTTCTACTGCTAAGTTATATACAATAGGTATACTATTCTAGGCTATGTCAGAGGGAAATCAGAAGGAGTGCAGCACCGCAGAGGCCCTAGAACCACCCTGAAGCCCAAGATTCTTGTTGAGTCTCTGCTGGACTGTTGTCATTACCATTCCTGTGATCAAGGAGCTTGACAGCCTCACCTCAAACCAAACACTGCTTGAGGAGGTTGCCAAGGCTGCAATCACTTTCGTCATTGGCCATGTATGCTGGGATGCTGACAGGCTCACAGTGTGAACGTCGGGTGGTAACTATCTTTCTTCCCTGACTCTGCGCAGCAAGCAAGTTGACTTTGATGATCCCAGCACCACTTGAGGAAATGGCCAAGGCTGTGATTACTTTTGTTGTTAGCCACGTGAGGAGTGGGAAGGTCAGGGTGGCAGGAAGAGGAAGGTAGGCGAGAGGGGAGGGTGGTGCAGAGTGGGAGGATGGGAAGGGGCAGGTGAGAGGACCGGCGAGGGGACTAGGAAGGATGGGTGAGAGGACCAGTGCAAGAGGACCAATAAATGCGGGTAAGGGAGAGGGAGAGGTGAGTGGTGAGTAAATGAATGGAAATGAAAAGTGACCTCGTACTTGTTTAAATGGAGCGTGGTACAGTCCATTAACAGCCGACCACAAGCGGAGGCAATGAGGCATAATCGGGGTGGATGAGAGGAGGGCAGGGTGTAGGGTAGGGAAAGGGCATGTGATAGGTGAGTGGTGCAAAAGGAGTGGGTAAAGGGTGGAGCGAGAGGGGCAGGATGGCAGGCATTCAGAGCAGAGAGGACAAGAGTGAGCTGGAGGGTGAAGGAGGGTGGGTGTGAGGAGTGTTTGATGTCCCAAAAGGGCAGGCATAAGGGGAGTGGGAAGAGCGGGGTGAGAACAACTGAGGTCAGGCAGTGAAGGAGGGAAGGGAAAAGCGTAGTTGGGCAGAGCATAAGGACCAGGATCCCAGGAAGGGTAGATGAGGACAGGATAGGGCAAGGGTGAGGTGAGAGGAGAGGAAGGGTGAGCAGTGAGTATGGGAATGGAAATGAAGAAGGTACGGTTCATACCTGTTCCATGTCCCGCTGTACCATTAGAATAAATTGCACCAACAAGTAAAGAAAGAGGAAGACCAGCGACGAATTGAAGAAGAATTGGAGATATCTTCCAGCACATAAAGAATCAGGGTGAGCTAGACGGGCCATAGACGGACTCACCCGAGAAGGATACATGGTGTATCTGCTTTTGGTTGTACAGGCGATGCCACATTCAACGTGTAGTGGTGCAAGAGCTTCTGTACTCAGGGCTGGTGGGGGATGAGATGTTCATCGTCACTTCCATCATTGCTGGCGTGAGTGGTGCATGGAGTTTCTCTGGACCAGCAAAGTCATGGTGGTTGAGATGAGACGATTACTAAGATGAGTGAGTTGATATGAGAATTAGAGGTGGGCAGGCCAAGACAACCAGAAAGGCATGGACAAGAGGAGGGATACCAAGGGATGTGCAACATGGACCTGGCATAGATTATCAGATACGGCATCGGGGTATCTTGCGATGGACCCTCAGATGGGTTATTTGTATTTCTTTGGGTTGTGGGCCCCTGTCTCCTTCTACCGTGTGGTGCAGGATTCGGATGGGCGCATGTCTCTCTGTCATTATTTGTATGGCCAGTGCCATACATGGGGTGTAAAGGGTGATGTGATGAGTGCTCACTGTTTATATGCAACAGCAAGGCTCAAGGTCACAAGGAACAGGGTGGCTGATGTCGAACCAACAAGGTGATAGAACAAGGATAAGAGACAGTGGACCACAAGTAGCAGAACAAGGATGTGGAACAACCTAATGGTAGGAAGCTGCACAGTAGACGAGAAGGTACAAGTGGGGATGTTGCAAGTGGACAGTCTGAGGGACTGTCCGTTGTATTGCACTAGCTTATATACCAAAATACATGGTCTGTGCGTACTTTAGGGGAGGCCCAACTCCATTCCACGGGTGGGCCTACAGAATACTCTAGAAGGGTTCTAAAGATAGCATGGAATGTTCTGGAAGGTTTCTAAGTATATTGCCCAATGGCATTAATCCCTGTTAAGCTCTGCTTATCAGGGGACATGTGGAACATGCCAGAAGGGTTCCAAATATACTGTCCAATAGCAAGTCTCTGATAAGCTCCGCTTATCTGACGACTTACTCAGTCATCCTTTGCTTGGTAAGTCCCGGTTCCAGACCAGGTCTTTCTTGAATAGGAAGGTAAAGATTATCCAATCTTTTCACGCGCGTCATCTTGGCTAGTTCCCCTAGACCAATACTTCATTTTCCTGGGTTTGTGTGCGTGTTCCCTTGCACACTCTTGAGTTTCATGGGTAAGTCACAGACTGAGGTATAGGTTCGTGACAGGTGAAGCCACTGAACTTCATGGCTGAAGTGCTGAAGGGTCAGGCCAGAAGGTCTACCTTTCATCCTGGAGGTGCTTTGAGCGTTCACAAGATCAGTGCCATATGCTGAACCAGACATCGAGGGAGAGATGATTACCCAGAGGGTGTTCCAAATGCCCAATGGCTTATTACACACACACCACTCAGGAATAGTGGGGCTCTTGGCGACAGCATATTATGTAATCAAAATATTCACACATAGTTTCTGGGTATTGTACCACAAAAGACATCATGTGCCTTTTGTAGCGTGCGAGCTGCATGTGAGCCTGACTTAGGCAACATAGAGTGAACGTGGTGACTTAGCAACTCCTATACTCAAGTGTGAAGGCTGAGTGTCGTCTCAACGCATGAAGGTGGAGCTTTAGAGCATCTGTTCTGTATGACTTTGACAGGGGCCGAGTGCCCGATGTGGAGAATTGATGAAGGAGCCTGTCTGGATATTACAAGTTGAGAAGTGTGACAAGAAATCCAAGCTGCAGAATACAGACCATTCTGCAGCTTCTTAAGTATCGCTACTACTATCACTCCTTAGTAATCCTACAGTAATGATGATGACCGTTCTTCTTACAAACCCTCACAAATCCTAGTACCATAATTCGTAAGCATCAGTAATGGGATTATCAATCCCCGAGCCATAACATAATGAGCAACTTGTAATTGTTGGTCATTAGCCTGAACCCACTCATAACACCTTTGTGGTATATGTCAACGAGATGTATTTATTGCTATCTACAAGTATGATTACAAGCCAGTAGCTAAGAACTATGTGTGTAACGTCCCGGGTCATAGTAAGTATCTGACCTAACCCATAAGCGATGGGACGTGATACTAGGGGGCTCTTATTGCATGACTGATGGTTCGCTTACTGAATGATCGCTGACGGATGATGACTTGCTTACTGTACGATACGATGACCAACGGCTTACTGACGGGTTACGATGTGATGACTGATGACTCGTAGTATGATGACTGTATAACCGTGGACGATTACCAGCAGATTAGTAGTAGTGGCGGTCTCGCTGACGAAGGCGGATCGCGCGAATAGTTTATAAGGAAGCTATCGACTGTTGTGGTCGATAGCTTGGATTTCTTGTATATCTCTCGACTTGTTATCCAAAGCCAGTTCTCCCTCTTCATCTCTCGTCCGTCAAGGGCCGCGTGTCAAGACAAACTAAGCATCAACTCCGCCTTCGCGCGTTGAGACGTCACTCAGTCTTTGTACTTGAGTAGGACTACTGCTGAGTCACCGTGTTCACTCTACGTTGCCTAAGTCAGGCTCACGTGCCGCTCGCACGTAACATTAAATCCAAGCTCATCTAAATCGAACACCGTGGCAACTCTCAATACCAAAGACGGCTGGGACTTCGTACCCTATCGCATCGAATCAAGAGAACGAGACGCACCTACTCGATACCTTGTGGGACGAGTAAGGTGGCGACACGTACCAGACACCAGAAGGACCGAGGAGAATAACACCGGATATTACGCGGAAGCGGCCACATCACAACGCTTCCACCCAGTAGTGTTCAACAGAGCACGCTGTTGCTGGGTCGAACTCAGGTGGAGCAACACCAATAGCTACTTTGAGGCGACACGACCAGCCGCTGACGATCTTAACATCAACATACCATTGGTAGACGCGCACCAATTGATCAACAAGGAACCATCGACGGCCAAGAGGAAGAACTAGACCTCGATACAGAACCACCGAGGGCTGAATACCAAATACGAACGACTACCCCAGTCCCGTCAAGTCACACCAGTGAACGATCACCAACCCCACGAAGTGAAGCAGAACCAGAAGAAATCGCAGTGCAGTCACCAGAAATCGACGCACTCATCGCACGAACAGCTGAGTTACATATCCCCGAACCAATTCGAGGAATACCATACAGCTACATGACTACCCAAACAGAAGTATCACCACCACGGCTCGTCATCAACGAGCAAACAGGTCACGTACAACAGTTGCAGCCAGAAGACGTACAAGCTGCCAATCGAGCAATGGGACCAGATGTGCCCGACGCACCAAGTATTCCAGAAAACAACATGTTTTACGAGTTTCGGCTCAATCGGAACCGAGTACCATCACCCGAGAACAGACCATTCCCACCTGCAAGGGGACCGTCAGGAGGAGGAGGAGGACCACCCAACGGTGGATGGCCACAAGGAGGAGGAGGAGGACCACCTCCCCCAGGAGGACCACCACCAGGAGGACCACTACAAGGGGGACCAGCGATAGCCAATCAAAACGGAAACGACAAATTCATCGGTAATCCGCCGCCGACATTCACAGGAGCAAGATCACAGGCAGAGGCGTTCATCCTTCAATGGGAGGTCTACGCAGGCGTTAACGCCAACCACTCAGCCATGAGGAACAAGTACCAAAAAGCTATGTTGTTCCTCACATACATACAGGGAAACGCGGTTAACCAGTGGGTAATGTCCGCAAGCCGATGGCTCGTCAACGAAGTAGCCACTGGGACAAACCAGTTCGACAATAGGTTGTGGGAAAACTCCTCAACGCATTTCAAAGGCAGTTCGGAGACGTTCTCAGCAAGGAACGAGCCCAAGCCCAGCTCGACGCTGGCATACACATGAAAGATGGAAAGATCGACGACTACATCGCCCAGTTCGAACAACTGGTTCGACACGCAGGGTACAACATCAATGCCGAGCAAACGCTCAAATACTTCACGAAGGGGCTACCAAGAGCGCTGTACGAAACCATGTACCAGCACGACGACCCCCGAAACTACGAAGAATGGAGGGAATCCGCCCTTAAAAGGCAGCAAAAATGGATTCATATGCAAACAGTCAGGGGAAACCTTGACGCATTCAAACAAGGACGTACGACGGGAGGGGCATTAGCTAAGTTGCTCGCCCCACTCAATGACGATAGAATGGACACATCAGCAGATCGTGTACGAGGACGGCTAGTAGGAGCCGAGGAAATCACAGCAAATCACCCCAGGAACAACAGACCACCGTTCCCACCACGAGGGGGATTCATTCAAAGACAGTTCAAACGAGACCATAGTCAAACGCAGTGTTACAACTGCCAGAAGATGGGGCATATCAGTCGCGATTGCAGGCAACCTCGCAGACGTCGCGACACACAAGCACGTACCACGGAGGCGACTACAGAAGCCCCACAAACCAAGGAGGAGAAAGCAGCAGAATGGCTACGAGGAGTAGCAGGAGACGACGAGGAGGTCAAAGACCTAGTCCTACAGCAATTGATGGGACAGGATTTTGGAAGCGCCTGAACCCGGCGGCCTGGGTGAGGGCAATAAATTGTAACTCTGTGTATATTATGCGCTACCGTTCTATGCGAGTACCAGTGTCAATTCGCGCAAGTTACAATAAGGCCGATATCAAAGCGTTGGTGGATTCTGGAGCCACCGACAACTTTATCCATCCACAATTCGTCAAAAGGATGGGATTGGGACAACGGGCATTAGATAAGCCTAAAAATATCTACAACATCGACGATACCACTAATAAAGCGGGGCAGATCACACACTACCTCACGCTCAATGTGGAAACAGGAGGAGCAAAAAAAGAAATGCGATTCCTCATTACGGACATAGGAAAAGAAGATCTACTATTGGGGTACCCATGGCTTGCGAACTACGAGCCAAGGTTTAGCTGGCGTCATGCCACCATTGACGAAAAACAACTCCCCATAGTATTACGATCGGTCAACCCGAACGACAGAAGAGCAGTACTAGCAAGACTACTCCAGGAGGAAAACAATGACGTGCGAGTATCACGCATGTTCACCGAAGAAGACAAGATACAAATAACGACCCAACTAAACGAACAAGTGTATGGACAAGATCGGCGGTCGAACTCGCGATCGACGCCAAACAATACACAAAAACGGTCAATATACCAAAAGAATACCAACAATACGCAAAGGTATTCGGAGAAGAAGAAGCAAAAAGATTCCCACCGAAGAGAAGTTGCGACCACGCAATCGAATTCAAAAAGGGAGTACCAGAAGCCATTGACTGCAAAGTCTACCCAATGACAAGAGTCGAAGATGCGGCGCTAGACAGTTCATTGACGAACAGGTGGAGAAGGGATACATTCGTCCCTCAAAATCCCCGTACGCATCGTCATTCTTCTTTATCAAAAAGAAGGACGGAAAGCTACGACCAGTACAGGACTACCGGAAAATCAACGAATGGACAATACGGAATCAATATCCGTTACCCCTCATCAATGATCTAATCAAAGATCTCGGTGGGGCGCAAATCTTCAGCAAATTAGACGTTCGACAGGGCTACAACAACATACGAATCAAAGAGGGCGACGAACACAAAGCAGCGTTCAAAACACGCCGCGGACTTTTTGAACCAACCGTTATGTATTTTGGACTGTGTAACTCACCCGCTACATTCCAGAGTTTCATGAACGAGATCTACCGCCCCATCATAGCAAAACATGAAGCATTAGGAACGACGATACGAGTCTACATGGACGATATCGCCATCGCTACAAAACGACAGCCGCACGCTCCAACAAGACACCAAGAAGCAGTCTGTGACGTTCTTGCCGTCGCTCAAAAGCATGACCTCTTCTTCAAACCAGAGAAGTGTACTTTCAACGCTTCTAGCATTGATTACCTGGGGGTAATCCTTGAAGAGGGGGTAACACGTATGGACCCCGTCAAATTTCGGGCGTTCGCGACTGGCAATCCCCATCATCGGTAAAGGACGTACGATCTTTTCTTGGTTTCTGCAATTTCTACCGGCAATTCATTAAAGGATTTGCTGCTATTGCCAAACCATTAAACGAGCTAACACGCAAGGACGAACCATGGGAATGGCAAAAACGACAACAAACAGCGTTCGATACGCTCAAACGAAGAGTTACCGAAGAACCCATCCTCGCACACGCGGATCAAAACCAACAATTCGACCTAGAGGTCGACGCATCTGGATTCGCAGTAGGAGCGGTACTACTACAGAAGAAGCAAGATGGAAAACGACACCCGGTGGGATACTACTCAGCAACGCTCAACGCAGCAGAGCGTAATTACGACATATACAACCTCGAGCTACTAGCCATAGTAAAGGCGCTGCGAAACTGGAGGCATCTACTCGCAGGATCGCCACATAAAGTACGCATATTTTCAGACCATCTAAACCTCTGATACTGGCGAGATCCCCAGAAAATCAGCCGGAGAATAGCAAGGGAAGTCTTGGAACTAGCCGAGTACAACTTCGAAATACACCATGTAAAGGGAACCGCCAATGGAAGAGCGGATGCCCTGTCAAGACGCCCCGACTACGACCAAGGGGAAAAAGACAACGAAGACGTCACGGTACTACCAAACAAACTATTCGTACGAACCATCAAGACCACAAGACCGCAGGACGAGCAAAGAATACGCAAATGGGTGGACCCACACAAACTAATCAAAGCTGATGGATTGTGGTGGTATCAGGGACAGAGATTGGTCGTCACGGGGGACCAGACGAAATCAGAGAAGTAATTCGTACCCATCACGATCCCCCAATTCATGGACACCCAGGAATAAATCGAACGACGCAGCTGGTAGAGCGACAATACTGGTGGCCGACAATGAAGAACGACATCGCAGACTATGTGAAAGGGTGCGCCGATTGTCAACGATGCAAAGTTAATACACAAAAAACGAAAGCGCCGTTGCAACCATTGTTCCCAAAACCAGAAGCGACACCGTTCGAAGTCGTGGCACTAGACTTCATCACGAAGCTCCCCAAGTCGAGGGGATACGACTCCATCCTAACCATCACTGACCATGATTGTTCCAAGGCGTCCATATTCATACCATGTGTTGAGGAAATATCGGGGGAAGAGACAGCAGTCCTATACGCCAAATATGTGGTGGCGCGATTCGGACTACCATCAAAAATCATCAGCACCGCGATCCCCGGTTCGCATCCAAGTTCACGAGAGAATTATGCCGAATCCTGGGGATACAACAGAACATCTCGACGGCCTACCATCCCCGCACCGATGGACAATCAGAACGCAACAACCAGTGGCTGGAACAATACCTCCGGTTCTGGGTCAACGAGAGGCAGGACAATTGGGCGGAGTATCTAGCGCTGGCAGAATTCGCACACAACAACTGGACCAATGAGTCCACACGCGAATCACCATTCAAGTTACTGATGGGATATCACCCGCGCGCCGACTGGACAGATCAGCTGTCACCAATACCACGAGTCGAGACAAGACTGAAACAATTGAAAGAGATAAGACAACAAGCACAAGGACAAATGAAGAGAGCGCAACAGTCATGGATCAAAAATCGTGACACACCAAGTACCAGGTAGGAGATAAGGTCTGGCTCGAGGGACGTCATCTACGCACCAACCAGCCAACCACGAAGCTTGCGCCCAGACGACATGGCCCGTTCGCCATCACTCAGGTGATGTCGCCTGTCAATTACGGATAGAACTTCCCACGCAGTGGAGCATCCACAATGTGTTTCACACAGATCTTCTCACACCTTACAAAGAACGGTGACTCATGGCACTAATTATCAGCGCCCACCACCAGAGTTGATCGATAACGTGGAAGAATACGAGGTCAAAGAGTACTAGACTCCAGGAGAAGGGGGCGAGGGCGCAAGCTACAATACCTAATCAAGTGGAAAGGGTACGCCGACTCAGATAACCAATGGGTCCCATGGGACGATGTGCATGCGGACGAGGAGATAAGGAAGTACAAACAAGCCAATCCAACCGCTGAGACTCACATAAAAGCAGTCTCAACAAAGGACGAATCTTCCAACACCTCTCACAATATGTCCTATGTCCCACTCACCATTGTCGCCATTGACGAGATCCCCTACATCAACACCCTCACCACCTACGACGATAACAACAACGTGGACGACCCCCTCTGCTCAGCAGTCGAGCATGTCAGGGCAGCAGCAGAACGAGAACAAGAAGAGCGAGACCTGGCCGAGGCTCGCAGGCGATTTCCCACACCCGCAAGCGGAAGAGTGGAGGAAGATGAGGAGGGACTACAGGCTGCTGAAGGAGGTCATGACCTCTTGGCGGCTGGACCAAGTAACGAGGATGACGCCGCAGGAGAGACGGATGAGGATACAGAGGTTGACGCGGCAAGTATCGTCCAGCCCTCCACCGCCTTCACCTCCACTACCGCCGTCGATCAATACAGCGACGAGTCTTCCGATGGATCATACCACGACGCCAATGTCATCTGCACCAGATGCGAAAACCCTCAAGACTACTGCCATTGCGCGCCCATGCACATCCCCCCTCGAGTCACCCAAACAGAAGAAGAAGAAGACGTCGACATCACTGACGTTACCAACGAAGCCGTGGATGACGAAGGAGGAGCACATCCGGTTGCTGTCGTCTATGGCCAGACTGCGACGGAGGGATACGCCATGCGAGGACTCCCAACATACGCCGAGGCACGCGATGCCTCACCCATCAATACGCGCCGAGCGGATGCGCCGAGGCGCTCTCACCGTGCCCTATTGCCTACTCCCGGCGGATTCGTCCTCAACAATGGGATGAATTGGGTGCCGATGGTGATCGAGCACGAGGGACGTCGCATCCCCGCCCGGTATGTGCGAGTACGGATGTGCGACAACCCAGAGGTCTTCGGCACCATGGGGCGCCATTCGCCCACCTACCGAGGGGAGATCCACGCAGAGCCATGTCGTGATATGGGGCCCGCCGCTGAGTACTCTCGTGAGGACTTGCAGTATTTAGGAGCTGACTTCCAGGGACGGCGCCAGGTCGACGAGGCCCTCGCTCGGCTAGGGGACATTTCCCTGGCAGCCGAGGTGAGGCGCTACCGCGCGTCCCAGGAAGTCATCAAGGAGCTCGAGGCAGCGATCAAGCGGCTCGAGGACGATATCTTCGTCCATGTCGACCGCGCGCGCCACTCGGCCAAGCGGCTGGGAAGAGCTCACGCCATCCTACGGGTGCGAGATGAACACGAGACTGATGTCGGACTAACTGCTGTACCAAATTGGGTAGTGGAGCGAGGGCGCTCACCCTTGTGAAGGGGGTGATGTAACGTCCCGGGTCATAGTAAGTATCTGACCTAACCCATAAGCGATGGGACGTGATACTAGGGGGCTCTTATTGCATGACTGATGGTTCGCTTACTGAATGATCGCTGACGGATGATGACTTGCTTACTGTACGATACGATGACCAACGGCTTACTGACGGGTTACGATGTGATGACTGATGACTCGTAGTATGATGACTGTATAACCGTGGACGATTACCAGCAGATTAGTAGTAGTGGCGGTCTCGCTGACGAAGGCGGATCGCGCGAATAGTTTATAAGGAAGCTATCGACTGTTGTGGTCGATAGCTTGGATTTCTTGTATATCTCTCGACTTGTTATCCAAAGCCGGTTCTCCCTCTTCATCTCTCGTCCGTCAAGGGCCGCGTGTCAAGACAAACTAAGCATCAACTCCGCCTTCGCGTGTTGAGACGTCACTCAGTCTTTGTACTTGAGTAGGACTATGCTGAGTCACCGTGTTCACTCTACGTTGCCTAAGTCAGGCTCACGTGCCGCTCGCACGTAACAATGTGGAATCATTATCAGAGCCACTGTCCAAGGACCTTATGAATGCCTCTGTATGATATACTGCCTGCGTGGTGGCCAAGATATGCCCATTCCGATAGGCACTTTTAAGTACTTGAAGTGCTTCAAACACCTCTGGCTGTAACCGGTTCCTTTGGGCACAACCGGTGATTCCTCCACTGCTAAATGCACGCTCAGATGGTGTTGCAGAACCTTGAATGGCAAGGTAGTCTTGTGCGATCTTCCTCAATGTCGGGTATCTGGTGTTGATCTACCAGGTTATATTAGATGTGTAAGGTGTGAATCAGCCTTGGAACTTACCCCCACCAGCCAATAATGTCTGTTGTAGCCTCAGCTCCAGCTTTGAGGTATTGCCGGAGCTCATCACATGGCCCCCTGCAGCATTGTCTTGCTGTTGAATGGCATGGACAGCACTGAGAAGAAAGGAGCCACCATAGTTAAATGATGGCTCGGGTGTTGAAGGGCCACCTGCCATTGTGTAAACATTTGTGCAGAATATTGTAAGTGGACAGTGTTTCTGACGTACCCAGAGCACCTGCCTTGGCCAGTGCTGTAGTTTGATTCTCAGTAGGAGCAGTGTAATACCTGTCAAACTAAATAATAGTAGTCAGCAACTAGTACATGTAACACTGCATGCTGACTGATGGTCCATGGAGACACATCACATCCAGGGATTGCTCACCACATCTTCCAACTGCTTCATACGAACAGTATACTGTGTGTGGTCCCATTGATGCTGAAAGTACATGTCCTTAAAATTCAGATCAAGGACTTGAAGAGAAATCAGCACATGGTGGTAGAATACAAGTGAGAACAGACCAAGACATATGAAATATGCTGGTGATGTGCCATCAGCATGGCCATACCATTTTTCGAGACTCTTAATGCCTTCATTGAGGGCATCCTGGAGTCCAAAATAGAGAGTGTTGGCTGCCATAGTTTCCCACCACTTGATAAGGAATTCGAAGCATGGCACAACCCGCCAGACAGTGGGTGAGCGCACACTCAAAAACCTCTGCTGGACATTAGACGGCTCCTGACAAAGAACGTGAGCGAATGGACAGAGAAAGGAAATATCTTACCCAGAGTGCATCCATAATATCGACAAGGTGGTCCCAGTCTCTATGACTCAGATGGAAGTCCACATAGGTACACTTCTTCATGAGATTTGGTACATCCTCACTCGTGTCCGCAAGGAGGATAAAATTAATGATTGCCTGTTCAGAAGTTTGATAAAAGCATACAAAGATCAAAGAAATGACGCACTGCCTTGAGATGGATAAACGCTCAAGAAATTTAAAGAGCGATCCCCATTGTGTACAAATCCATAGGAGAAGTTCCAGTGGGGCAATCCTAACTTGTTTGCAGGTTGCGCGGAAAAACACCCTGGCCTGGGGAGATTTACAAACTATAACAGCGCATGTTAGTATTTACGATGCATCCATGGGTCAATGGAGAACTTGCCTGCTTGACAAGAGCAATGGCTTTGCCCAGCACATCCACCGTTTCCACGTCATCTTCATCTTCATCTTCATCTTCGTCATCTACACCTTCAGCACTGCTTTGCTTTGAACATGGGGCAATGGACTCGATGAAGTGCTTCGCAGCAAGGTGAAGAGCATGTTCCATACACCTTAGCATATGTTAGAGTGGAATGCGTGAGTTGTGAGATAACTTACAACATGTCATGTTCCTTTGCTGACCATCCCGTTGCCACTGATGAGCTGTTCTCAAGTGTGCGAAGCGTGGTGCGATTTACGGCGGCACCATCACTGGTAAACCACCCGACCTGTGGGATGGAACAATAGATTAGTGGGACAAAAAGAATGGGAAGCGTGGTGAAAGTTATACCTTGCCATGTAGTTGGTACCAGTCCAGGGCACTGCTCAATATCTCTCCCATAATTTTACCTGTGTGACATCCCTGAATTTCCTCAAAGAGTAGTTGCTCGGTCTGTAACTCCCACTCATTTGGGTGATCAACAGATGCGTGTATGTAGTGAGCCATAAGCGATAAGTACAGGTCTCTGGGTGCAGAGGTCCATGTGTCAAAGGTGAACGAAATCTTGCCTGGAGTTTCGTTCATACACTTGCGGACCTTTTCCTCTGCAATGTGTGCATGCCGAAGTATTTCTGCACAAAGTGTTTGATGGTGTGGAATGTCCCATTCAGAAAGCAATGGCTGGCAGAACTTGAGCAGGCGGCAAAACCCACCATGTTTGATCAAACGGAAAGCCTGGTAGTGTGGGGTTACATCAGAACAACACACACACAAGAGTATATGCCCAACTTACCTTGTCTTCGCAGATGACAAGTTCTATGATAAAATTGAGAAGCCCCGTGTTTGTAAATGCAGGGGCCCTGGGCTCATGGGTTACAATACTCTTGAGCAAAGTTTGACTGTGACAATGATCAGTATGGATGGACTCCAGAGTAAGCAAGATAACATATGCTTACCTATCCACGTTCGGATCAGTTCTTGCACCAAAAACCACATGGGGATGCGCCTGGAGGTCAGCTGCAAGGCAGCGCTTCTGGTAAAGTCCAATGTGATTCCTAGAATACATTAGATTACTGAAAACCTGATACTTGTACCTTACCTCGCAATCGGCATCCATAGCGAAGCTGTGCTTCCAGTCAAAAAGCAAAGTGTTCGCTTGACCGTGGGGTCATCCCTTCACACAATTACAGTCAGTGACATGTAAGTAGTTTGAAATAAAATGGTAGACTTACCAACAAGTTGTGCACCAGTGCCCATCCAGAATCTTTCCTGTCTCTGGATGGATGTACCCTTTTTCATGGTGGAACATGAGGCAGATGTCGGCTGTGCAATCTGCCTTGGTTTTGAAGGTCACAGCCTGAAAAGTAAGGTAAATAAGTGATGCTATTCGAAATGGGAACAGAAGGGAATGTACTAGATTATCAGCATCTGCCATGGCCTTCAAAACCTTGAAGTCATCTGATGCGAGCTCGGTGGCAGGCTCTGTGGTAGTGCCACTGTCGCTGTCACCAGAATCATCCCTGTCACCGTTGTCCACATTGATGACGGACTTCTTCATGGGATGGCAATCAGAGCTACCGCATGGGGCACTGCATTTGGGTGGATGCATGCTGGTGGCAGCAGCACTTGGACCCGACTCAGCCTCTTTATGGACACGTCAGGATGGGCAACTAACTCGGGTCGTCTGATGTACACTGGCAACCGTCTCAGCAGGGGTAGGACTACTTGAAGAATGAGCATGGCTATGAGAGGCTTTAGATACAGGTAAGGGATGCCCTCATCAGCATCATAAGGCCATTCCATTTCAGAGGCGTTGTTACGAACAGGCTTGGACAGGCGCTCAGCATAGTAAGCAGGATGACGAGTCGCTCCTGAATACTTACTCAACCATGTATGAGATGACTGATGGTATTACTGTACGATTACCAAGCAGCCGTGGACGATTACCAAGTTGTTACGATTTGCCGGTATTGGTCAGCGTAAGCGGGATGACGAGTCACTCCCGAAACTTACCAAGGAACTGTTACTGATTACTCACATATGACTGTACGATTACTGATCCTCTTAGTGGATGATTACTTAGCATTAGTAGTAGTGGCTGTATGAAGGCGTACAGTCAAGACAAGTTATAAGGCGGCTGTTGACTGATGTGGTCAACAGCTGGACGCTTTTGTACACTCCAGAATCTCTAGCGGTCTCGTCTCTTCTACTCAGTCTGTGACAATCGGTCAAGACCATTTGCAATGCTTAGGGAGGCACTTGCACGTGTCCTCGTATTCAGTCTCGCCTTTGAGCGTAGACTCATTGTTGCTGAGTCATCTTGCTCATTACTAAAGCCATCACATATCACTCAGCCTAAGTCAGGCTCCAGCCTAGGGCATTACATCAGCGTCAAGCTATCCTATACGCCGTGGCGCCGATCACTACAAAGGACGGTTGGGAGTTTCAACCCATTTGCATAAACACTAGAGAAAGGGATGCTCCCACAAGATATATCATAGGCCGAGTACGGTGGAGAACTGTCCCAGACGACAGAAGGACAGGAGACCTAGAACATTTCAACACCAGGTACTACACCAAAGCAGCCACTGCCCAAAGGTATCACCCTATTATATTTCACCACGGAAGGTGCTGCTGGGTAGAACTTAGGTGGAACCGAACCCTCTATCACTTCGAAGTGGCCAGACCAGCTGGCGATGATCTTAACTGCAACATACCACTAACTGAAGCCCTACCAGTCGAAGAACAAGGAAGGACCGACGGACAACCAGCAGAGGAAGAACAACCCAAACCAATATCGCTGGAACTCCAACATTGAACACCCGCAAGATCTGACACCAGTCACACCAGTGACTGAGTATACATGCCATCGATCACAGAAGAACCTGAACCTATTATAGTTCAGGAGGAAGAAGCTGAAGTGGAAGAGATCATCCAACAAACAGCTACGTTACATATCCCAGACCCCATCAGAATGGCAACTCAAACAATAATGGAGGAACCCAGGCCACTAGTAATCGACGAACGAATGGGTCATGTCGTAGACATGGATCCAGCAGACCTACAAGCCGCACAACGTGCGATGGGACCTGACGAACCAGACGAACCAGGAGGATTTGACTTTGACTATAATGAGCCACCTCCTCAACCACACGTACAAATCAATCAAGGTGATGGGATATGAGGGTACCCATACAGACGCCCACCCGATCAAGGAGGCCTACCACCCATCAGAGGAGGAGGAGGTCTGCCACCAGGAGGAGGAGGAGGACCACCGCCTGTAGGCGGAGGACAACCACAAGGGGGACAAGCAATGGACAAATTCATAGGCAACCCTCCAAGCCCCTTTAATGGGGATCGTTCAAAGGTAGAAGGATTTATCCTTCAATGGGAAGTATACGCCAGGGTAAATGCCAGTCATGCAGCAATGAGGAACAAATACCAAAAAGCTATGTTGCTTCTCACCTACATTCAAGGAGACCTGGTTAACGCCTGGGTCATGTCTGCAAGTCAATGGCTAGTCAGGGAAGTAACAAGAGGCATCAGCCAATTCGACAACAGGCTGTGGGATAATATCATACAAGCCTTCCGACGGCAATTCGCCAATGTACTCAGCAAAGAATGCGCCCAAGCCCAGCTCAATGCGGGAATACGGATGAAGGAGGGAAAGATAGACGATTACATCACGTTATTGAAACAGTTAGTTTGATACACGGGGTATGACATCAACGCCGAACAAACCCTCAAGTACTTCATAAAGGGTGTCACGTGCGGATCACGTGTCATGACCAGTGGTGTCACCAAGCCGATGAAAGTACGATTTGCATTGCCTGTGAAGGCTGAAGACCCCCCTGAAGTGCGGATCACTGATGAAGAAGAGGAAGATGAAGAGTCTCTGAGATTGGATGCAGATGAGACATATGAGGTTGCACAACTGTTGAGTACCGACGACCATTTCATTGTGGATAACAATACTGGCGATGTCATTCGTCTAGGAATGTGTCAGTCTGAGTCACGTGATTAGTCATGTGATCAGCAACCCCCAGACCACGTGGATCTGGTCTAAAGGATAAGTCACGGGGGAACAGCGATTGCCTCAGGTCGAGATATAATTCCTGAGAGGGTATAGTTGGATGTGGGATTCCCAACATGGTTAGGCTCTGTCCTGTTTAAGGTTCTTTCTGATTGGAACATTCTGATGTTGCCTGATGGCTGTACTTATCATGCGCTGATGTTGCACCGGATGATCATTGGACGATAGTGAGTCATATACTTTGTTATCACTGACTCATAGTGGGGCCTTATGCCTCATGTACTGTATGTTGCTTGGGTCGTTATCCCTGATAGCTGATTGGACGATACGATATGGTACGATACCTGTTATTGTTTGGGACTCAGTTTAGGAGTCAGCCCTGTAGTGTATATAAGGTGTTCTGTCTTGATAGACGAGACCTTATCTTCGTTGTCTTAAAGTCTACCTTGAGTTTACCTTGAGAACAATTGAAGTGTTGGCTAGTTTGCCTGTTCCTCTCATCTTGTTGATCCTTGTGTGGTCTGTCCTCTCATCTCTTGAAGATCCCTGTTGTATCCTTCCAGTATAAGGCGAAGCCATTGCCCTTTGGTTCGTCTTTCGTATTCGACCATTGTTATTCAACTGCCGTCGGTCTGTTATTTGGTTCAAGGCCATCAAGAGATCCAAGTCGGAACAACGTTTGGTAGAAACGTTACAAAGGGGCTACCAAGGGCACTCTATGAAGCCATGTACCAGCATGATGACCCCAGGACGTATGAAGAATGGAGAGCGTCGGCTCTCAGAAGGCAACAAAAGTGGATCCACATGCAGACGGTGCGTGGTAACCTTGATATGTTCAAGGGGAGCTCTAACAAGAATCACTCGGGAGCTTTGGCAAAATTACTCGCTCCACTGCCGCACCCAGACACAATGGATACATCGGCGGACCGGGTCAGAGGAAGACTCACAGGGGCTGAGGATGTCCTTAATACTCCACGACCTCCATTCCCGCCAAGAGGAGGCTACCTCCAAAGACAAAGAGAAGGTCGTAAAGACTTTAGCCAAGTACGATGCTACAACTGCAGAAAGATGGGGCACACATCAGCTGAGACTGTCGCCAACCATGACAGAACAGACGCACACCTCAAATAAGAAGCGCAGAAGACAAACCGAGAACTGATGAAGATAAAGCCGAAGATTGGCTAAGGGGAGTAGCCAGTGAAGGAGACGATGTGAAGGATCTCATCCTTCAAAAGTTAATGGGAACAGATTTTTCCAATGCCTGAACCCAACAGCCTGGGTGAGGGCACTTTGTTGTAACTCTGTGTACATTACGTGCTATTGATCTATGTGAGTTCCAGTTCAGCTCAACACACATTACAACACAGCTGACCTAAAAGCACTAGTGGACTCCGGAGCCACTGACAATTTTGTGAGCGAACACTTTCTCAGAAGAATGGGAATAAAAACACAGCTCCTAGAAACACCAAAAAGGATATATAACATTGATGACACAACAAACAAAGCAGGACATATCACCAGCTATGTCATTCTCCAAGTCAATGTCGGAGGAAATAACAAAGAAATGAGGTTTTTAGTCACTGACATAGGGAAAGAAGATGTTCTCTTTGGATACCCTTGGCTCGCTGCCTACGAACCACAGTTCGACTGGAGGATGGGGACAATTAACCAAGTACACCTCCCCATCACCATCAAAACGGTCAATGCAGCCAACAGGCGCAATGTACTCGCACATCTATTGACTAAGGAAAAAGAAGACGTTGTCGGCGAGCTAGAACAGGAAGATTTGAGAGGGTGACGAATGCATATTCTGGCAGTTGAACAGGTGATCACCAAACCAAAAGAAAAAACAAGAGTGATCCTACCCCTGCAATATGAACCATTTCGCCAGGTATTCGATGAAGAAGCATCAACTAGGTTGCCAGCTCGAAGACCTTGTGATCATGCCATTACGCTCCTCCCTAACACCCCAAAGGAACTGACATGCAGGATTTACCCCATGACCAGCATCGAAGATGACGCACTTGATGCGTTTATTGACAAACATCTCAAAAAAGGGTATATCAGACCATTGCAATCGCCCTACACATCCTCGTTCTTCTTCATTAAAAAGAAAGATGGAAAACTTCGACCAGTTCAAGACTATTGTGCTATCAACAGGTGGACAGTGCGAAACCAGTACCCCCTTCCTCTCATAACAGACCTAATGAGAGATCTGGGTGGAGCGGTGATGTTCTCAAAATTCGACGTCAGACAGGGCTATAACAATATCTGAATCAAGGAGGGAGACGAACACAAAGCTGCATTCAAGATGCATCAAGGACTTTTTGAACCCACTGTTATGTATTTCGGACTCTGTAACTCACCAGCAACCTTCCAAGCGTTCATGAATGACATCTACTGGCCGGTGATTGCAAAATTCACCACAGAGGGAACTAATATCTGTATATATATGGACGATATTGCCATTGCCACTGATGATTGTAAATCTTTGCAGTGAACAAACGAAGCTCACACTGCAGCAGTCGCAGCAGTCCTCACTGTCGCCATGGAACACGATCTGTACTTCAAACTAGCCAAATGCGCCTTCCACATCCCGTCTATTGATTACCTTGGGGTAATCCTTGAAAAGGGGATGACACGCATAGACCCAGCAAAAATAACAGGTGTCCGTGACTGGCCTGTTCTGATGAAAGTTAAAGATGTGCACAGTTTTTTGGGTTTCTGCAATTTTTATTGCCCCTTTATTTGAGGATTCACCAACATTGCAAAACCAATGAATGCACTAACAAGAAAGGATGCGGAATGGCACTGGGGGTCAACCCAACAACATGCGTTCCAGACACTCAAAACCCAGATCACAAGTAACCCGGTTCTTGCTCACCCAAACCCCAAGATTCAATATGATCTCGAAGTAGACGCATCGGGGTTCGCAGTAGGAGCAGTACTAACACAGAGGGGACCCGACAACAAGAAGTATCTGATAGTGTTCTACTCAGCCACACTCAATGAGGCAGAATGCAACTATGACATATACAACCTCAAGTTGCTCGCCATTGTCAAGGCATTACGGAACTGGAGATACCTATTGGTGGGATCGCCACATAAGGTCAGAGTATTCTCCGATCACATGAACCTACAATACTGGCAAGACCCACAGAAGATCAGTCAAAGAGTGGCACGAGAAGTATTGGAACTAGAAGAATACAACATTGAGATACACCATCTCAAAGGCCGAGCAAATGGACGAGCAGACGCGCTGTCACGAAGACTAGACTACGACACAGGCAACAAAGACAATGACCAAGTCACCGTCTTGCTGAATGAACTATTCATATGAACAACCACTGGATCTGCACCATCTCTGATCAAACAAAACGAGAAACAGATCAATGCATGGGTTAGCCCCCACGAACTCAAAAAAATCGACGGTGTGTGGTTCAAGGAAGGAAGAGTTGTTGTCACCAGTCACAAACTTGATGACCTAAGGGAAGTCATCAAACAACACCATGATGCACTGACAGCGGGCCACCCAGGAATAACCAAAATGCACGACCTACTGGCCCGATATTACTGGTGGCCCCAGATGAAGAAGGATGTTATTGACTATGTACAGGATGTGCTGAGTGCCAAAGGCACAAGGTCAACACCCAACCTACGAAGGCTCCGCTTGTACCCATATACCCGCGACCAGAAGCCTTGCCTTTTGAAGTTATTGCGGTGGATTTCATAACTAAGTTGCCCCCCTCTGATGGGTATGATTCGATACTCACAATCACGGATCATGACTGTTCAAAGATGTCCATATTTCTTCCTTGCCAAGAATCAATGTCAGGGGAGGAAACCGCACTGCTTTACGCCCAGAAGGTACTCCCACAATTCGGACTACCAAGTAAGGTCTTCAGTGACTGAGACCCTCGATTCGCAGCAAAATTCATGAGGGAACTATGCCGCATCCTTCAAATCCAACAGAACATATCGACTGCATACCACCCGAGGACGGATGGTCAGTCGGAGCGCACCAACCAATGGTTGGAGCAGTACCTGCGACTCTGGACAAATGAAAAACAAGACAATTGGGTGGCACAATTACTGTTAGCGGAGTTCACCCACAACAATATGATAAGCAGTACCACTAAGCAGACCCCGTTCTTCACACTAATGGGATATCACCCGAGAGATAAATGGGCGCCAGGTACAATCAGCTTGCCCAAGGTGATGGAAAGACTGGAACAATAAAGGAAGCCCATCGGAGTGCGCAGGAAAACATGATAAAGGCCCAAAATGCATGGGTCAAACACTGCGATACGCCCAGATATGCCACAGAAGATCAAGTATGGTTAGATGGGCATAATCTGCAGACCAATCAGCCAACAGCAAAGCTTGTGCCCAGAAGACAGGGACCATTGAGTTGTTCAGGTGATGTCTCCTGTGAATTATCGGCTCAAACTACCTCCGCAATGGAAAATACATGATGTGTTTCACACAGATTACTTACACCTTACAAAGAAACGTGTATGCATGGTGCAAACTACTTGCCCCTCCTCCAGAATTAGTCGATGGCGTGGAAGAATATGAAGTTGAAAAAGTCCTAGACTCAAGGAGACATGGATGAGGGCGTAAACTCCAATATCTAATCAAGTGGAAGGGTTACGCCACTCGGAGAACAGTGGGTCCCTGGGATGATGTTCATGTGGAAGAAGAGATAAGGAAGTTCAAACGTGCTAATCTGACTGCTGATATTCACATAAAAGCAGCATCAACGGAAGTACCAACTTCCCTATTCCCCCTGCAAACTCTTCATCTACTTCACCCACAAAGACAATGACCCATGTCCCACTCACCATTATCTCCCTTGATGAGATCCCCCACGTCAACACCCTCTCACACTACAATACCAACAACAATGTGGACGGCCCCTCTGCTCAGCGTCGAGCACGTCAGGGCTGTGGCAAACAAGACCAAGCCGCAAGAGACTTGGCTGAGGCTCGCAGGTGATTCCCCACACCTGCAAGCGGCCGAGTGGAGGACGATGAGGGAGGAATATTGCCTATTGAAGGAGGTGATGTCAGCATGGAGACAGGATCAGATAGTGAAGAAGACGGCAGTGGAGAGACGGATGAGGATACGGTTGCTGATGAGGCAAGTATCCTCCAGCCCTCCACCGTGCACACCTCCACCACCGCTGTTGATTGTTACGACAGTGAAGACAAGACGATGAGAGTGATGAGTCCTACCACATCCTCAGTTGTCTGCACCGCGTGCACAACCCCCCCAACTACTGTCACTGGTGCCCCTACCATACCCCTACAAGTCCATGAAGTTACCGAAGAAGCCACAATGACGCACGCAACCACCTCCAGTTGCTGTTGTCTATGGACCAACGGCAGAGCTCAGGTACGAGGCGGGGACTACCCCCCTACAGGGAAGAGCGTGATCCATCGCCCATCACTACGTGCCGAACGCATGCATCGAGGCGCCCTTCCATGCCATATTGCCTACCCCAGGCGGATTCATCCTCAACAATGGGATGAATTGGGTACCATGGTCATCAACACAAGGACGATGCATCCCTGCAAAGTATGTGCGGGTTCAATGCTCGACAACCTGGAGGTGTTTGGGATGATGGGGAGGCACTTGCCCATTTATTGGGCTACATTCATGCAGAACCATGTCAGACATGGGCCCAGCAGCTGAGTACAGCCGAGACGATCTACAATACCTCCGCACTGACTTCCACGGAAAGCGACAGGTAGATGTAGCCCTCGCTAGGCTGGGGGATATATCCCTCCAAGCCGAAGTAAGGCCTACTGCACTCCACGGAAGTCATCGCCGAGCTTGAGGCAGCGATCAAGAAGTTGGAGGACATATCTTTGTCCATGTTGATTGAGCTCGGCACTCGGCGACCAGGTTGGGATGGGCGCATGCCATCAGGAGGATTTGGATGAGCACAAGACAGATGTGGGACTCACTATGGTAAGAATTGGGTAGTTGAGCGTGGGGCTCACCCTTGTAAAGGAGGTGATGTTACGATTTGCGGTTTGGTCAGTGTAAGCGGATGACGAGTCACTCCCGAAACTTACCAAGGAACTGTACTGATTACTCACATATGACTGTACGATTACTGATCCTCTTAGTGGATGATTACTTAGCATTAGTAGTAGTGGCTGTATCGCTGATGAAGGCGTACAGTCAAGAAAGTTACAAGGCGGCTGTCGACTGATGTGGTCGACAGCTTGATGCTTTTGTACACTCCAGAATCTCTAGCAGTCTCGTCTCTTCTACTCAGTCTGTGCAATCATCAAGACTGTTGCAACGCTTAGGGAGGCACTTGCACATGTCCTTGTATTAGTCTGCCTTTGAGAGTAGACTCTTGTCGCTGAGTCATCTCTCATTACTAAAGCCATCGGTATCACTCAGCCTAAGTCAGGCTCTGGCCTAGGGCATTACACAAGTGATTACTG
>WITN01000706.1:0-45856 GCA_015025155.1 Lactarius quietus | reverse complement strand
GAACCCCAATATATTTGACGAAGTAACAACTACTTATATAACCACTTACTATACAGTAAATGGTTACAATGGTTCGTTGTCACTGTGGGTGGTGATGTAATCGAAGGGGTCTTGGGGGATTCGAGAGGAAAAACAATAAGCTAAAAAGGTGAGGCTTGTCCTCACCGCATCTTCAAAATGGTACCCTTGGTGTACCACAAATACTTGCTCCCCGTAGAAGCTAGGTAACCTATGTATTACCACTCTTCCATCCAAGAAATCGTGCACCTCTAATATTACCAAGGTGCCTGCATATTGCCATCTTGATGAGGGCGTTAGGGGTTCGAAAACATTCTTGATTCCTGCTCTGAAATTGTACTTGATGGACCCTAGTGGAAGGTCCTGGCTGGGGAGGTCGAGGATTGCCTTTGAGCAGGCGTATAGGAGGGGAATCCCAAGGAGAATAGCAAGGTCTTGCCTTGGGGGGTAGATGGTAGGAAATGGGGGCCGAGACTCGGAATGGGAGGACGCTGGAAATCTGGGGGAGTCGTGACCAACTGTTCAATGGTCCACATGGTGATGAAAGAGTCTTGGTAGAACTCGTCTATAGGGCGCCACTCCTCTCCCTGGGGAGTGACTACTGCAATGAATTGGTGGGTGCTCTCCCTGACGAAAGATGCACGAAGGGGGGTGGACTATTGGGGCAGAGGGACGTTCTCCTGGTTATCTGGGGAGTGGGGGATGCTGGGCGCTGTTCTGTGTACCCTACACGAATGGCAGCAGCCTCAAAATCGATGGGGGAGTCTGGGGTTGGTGCACGAGGGGAGGGAGACAAGGGACGAAGGTCTGGGTGTGTATTTGAAACACAGGGGAGGATGCTGGACGAGTGATTGGGGATATCACTAGTCTTGATGGAAGATAGTGGGAGAGGGTACTGGGGAAGGGTAACGAAGTTCTGGGGTGGGGGTTCGTTCCACAGGTATGGAGTGGACAGGGATGCTTGGTGAATAGTTGCTTGCTCTGAGACTTGAGCAAGGGTCTGGAGGGAGGCAAGGTTGAGCCCTAAGGGCGACAATGAGGGACGAGGGGGAGACGATGGCAGAAGGGAATGCTTGGGAGACGACAAAGACGACGGGGGAGAATAATCGATGTTGTGGTACGACCTGAATCAGCGTCCCACGCTCCAAACTCAGAGTAATCGTAGTCAGACACTGATGAGGTTCGTGATCAGCAAACTAAGACTGTCCAAGTGTGATGAGTGCTCACTGTTTATATGCAACAGCAAGGCTCAGGGTCACAAGGATCAGGTGGGCTGATGTCGAACCAACAAGGGAATAAAACAAGGACAGAGAACAATGGACCACAAGTAACAGGACAAGGATGAGGAACAACCCAATGGTGGGAAGCTGCTCAGTACCAGAGTGGTACAAGTGGGGATGTCGCAAGTGGACAGTCTGAGGACTGTCCATTGTATTGCTCTAGCTTATATACCCAAGTACATGGTCTGTGCGTACTTTAGGGGAGGCCCAACTCCAATCCACAGGTTGGCCCATGGAATACTCTAGAAGGATTCTAAAGATAGCATGGAAGGTTCTGGAAGGTTTCTAAGTATATTACCCAATGGCATTAATCCCTGTTAAGCTCCGCTTATCAGGGGGTTTGTGGAACATGCCAGAAGGGTTCCAAATATACTGTCCAATAGCAAGTCTCTGATAAGCTCCGCTTATCTAGTGACTTACTTGGTCATCCTTTGCTTGGTAAGTCCCGGTTCTGGACTGGGCCTTTCTTGAATAGGAAGGTGAGGATTATCAAATCCTTTCACGTGCATCGTCTTGGCTAGTTCTACTAGGCCATACTCTGCTTCCCAGATTTTGTGTGCACACTCCCTTGCACACTCTTGCAGTTCATGGGTTTGTCACGGACTGAGGTATAGGTTCGTGACACTTGGCACCACCTTGTCTATGACTGCCCCAGTTTGAGAATGCAAGAACCATTGCCACAGGTCATGCACAATGGCAGCAGTTCTCTCCCCACAACCTTTTAGGCAAGAATGTGGCTCTTTGCAGGAGGTTTTATGACTTCCTCACATATTCTCGGGCAGCATTCAAACCTAATGAGGACCCCAATCTGGGGCCCTCCACACCACCACCACCACCTAGCTTAGGGAGGGCCAGTCTTTGACTGCGAGCACCCCCTGGGACTTGGCACCCCAACGTCCTATGACCTGGGCAGACACAATTTTCCATGACTTCTTTCAATGGTCTAGGAATTTCTCCTCCCACCTCCCTGACACAGGCTGATTCACCAAGACCACACGAAGACATCCTGCCGCTGAGTAAGTGTTTCGTGTCATATTATATGTCTTTTCTCTTTTGTTGCGCCCCTCTTTTCATTTGCGGACGTATACCTACCACACTTAGCCATAGGCTCTACTTTGCTTTCACTGGGTGGGTGCACACACCATTCTATTATTTTCCTTTTGGGATATGTATATCGTTCTCACATTAAATATGAACTTCTCGTCCTGTGACCAGCTTTGTATTATTTACTGCTCCGGAATATAAATTCATCCAAAAAAAAAAAAAAAAAAAAAGAGCTTGGAGTTAATGTAATGTGCAAGCTGCACGTGAGCCTGACTTAGGCAACATAATGTGAACATGGTGACTTAGCAAATCCTATGACTCAAGCATGAAGGCCAAGTAACGTCTCAACGCTCAAAGGTGGAGTCCAAAGTGTTCAGGCAACAAGGCTGAAGTTATATGTCAAGGTAATGCTATCAAGGGCGACCCTGCCCAAAGCAAAGAGATAGAGGAGAGCCTTGGATTTGTCAAGAAGGGAAGTTTAACAAGAACTCCAAGCTGCTGACCACATCAGTGAGACAGCCACTACTACTAGTCACTCAGTAATCGTACAGTAATCGTATCAGTCATCGTATAGTAAGCTGAGTAAGTATTCGGGAGCAACTCATCATCCCGCTTACTGTGGCAAACATTACATCAGTGATGAGGTCAGAGATAAGTGGCAATGGGTATTGGTTATGCACAGTGTGTTTGTTGAGCATCTGGTAGTCCTGTACCAATCTCAGTTTTCCATCCTTCTTCTTGACAAAGAAGAAGGGTGAGGCATATGGTGATTTAGATGGTCAGATGTACCCCTTCTCTAGGTTCTTTGAGGAATCCCCATAGCACCATTTCTTTGTCATGTGTTGTCAAATATATTGAACAATGGATTGCATCAGGGGCATCCTTTTTGAGATCAATTGCATGGTCCCATGCATGCAAAGGGGAAATTGGTGTGACACTTCTTTGCTAAAGACTTAAGCAAACTTTTGGTATTCTGGAGGAATATTGGCCACCTTCTTTGGCCCTGCTGTGATGGTGAGTTCCATAGCTGTGGTGTGAAGGCAGAATTGCACTTCAAGTTCACACATGATGTGCACCTTGTCTTCTTCAGTGATTGTTGTTGCAATGACCAGCCTTGTTTGCACAATAGTGGGGTTAATGGAATGGATGATTACTGGAAACATGTCTTCTTGTATCATTGCATGTTGCCAACTGAACTTGGGTTCATATGTGGCCAGCCACAGGTATCCTAAGAGGATGTCTTCTTTCCCTATATCTGTGATAAGGAAATGCATTTCCTTGTGAATGCCTTTAGTCTGTACATCAAGGTCAACATAATGAGTGATCTCCCCTGCTTTATTGTTGGTATCATTGATGTTCCCTATCTTTTTAGGATGTTCCAACACTTTAAGTCCCAACCCCATTCATCATGTGAAGTTGGGGTGTATGAAGCTGTCTGTAGCTCCACAGCTCCTGCAACACAATGTCCTTTACATCCTCATCCTCTTTGGCAATGCCTGCAAGCCAGTCTTTGGCTTTTGCTTCTGCAGTACAGGTGTCTGCAACTACACATGTGATTTGAGGATCTTCTTCTTGTTGGGCATTTGCAGTCCATGCATTTCACAGTTCCTGCCTCCATATGCATTTGGGAATCATTTCTGTGGGCAGAAGTGGCTGATGTGTCCTTTCTGATGGCAAGAGTAACAAGACACATTACTAAAGTCACATCACTGTTGCTGTGCTCCTACACAAGGTGGGAATGGTGGTTTGGACACATATTGTTCCAGGACCTGCTCTGCTGCAGCCAGTCATCCACAGGTTCTTCCTGCCAAAGTGTCTATGGCATTAGACAGTTGTGGAGGGCACCATTGAGGTGCTGGTCTTCCTCCTGGCTCCCTGTACTTGCCCATTCATGCTTGCATGTGCATCCATTGCTGATGTCGAAGTATGATGTTGTTCTTCCACTGCTCATAAGTGCCAGGGTTGTTGTCCTGGAATAGTTTCTCATAAAGGGCTCATGGTAGCCCTGAAGTGAAGATGTCAATGGTGAGGTCCACATCTATCTGATAGCCAGCAGCCTGCATTAGTTGTTCAAACTTCATGACATACTTGTCAACATCTCCATCCCACTTCAATCCTTTCTTGAGCTCCACTTGGGCTCATTCCTAGACCAGAGTGCCAGCATATTATCACCTGAAGAGTGCTCTATGCTCCTTCAGAGCCAGTTGTTTGTTGAAAGGACACCATTTTGTCCACTTGTTCTGTGAGCCATCTGCTGATGGCAATAACCCATTCAGTGATGTCCTTTCATTGCAGATAGGTGAGGAAGAGCATGGCTCATTGATACAGGCTCTGCATGATGTTACTAGCATGATTGACTCCCTGATATAGAGCCCATTGGGTCAGGAACTCCTCAGCTTTGGTCCTGTCCCCTGTAAAGATGGCAGGTGGGTTTCCTGTGAGTTTTTCTGATTCTCCTCCACCTTGTGGTGGTGCAGGGCCTCCTGACAGTCCACCACCTGGTGGTCCTCCATAAGGTCAGTGGTCCAGTGGTGGCCCTTGTCCTGGTGCTGGCACAAATGGCCCAAAACAATAAGCTCCAGGTGGTCTATAGTCACCTCCTGCTTCTTGATGTCTTCATACTGGTATTCCCACCAGGAAATCATTTTTGTGTTGGTGGATTGGGTTGGTCATGTCTGCAGCATGTCTGAAGGCTGCATCATCTTCTGTGAGCATGTGTTCAGTTACAGGGTCAATATCCCCAATCTGTAGTTCAATTGGCACTTCCACCATGGTAGCCATTACTGTAGGGTCATCCTGAATGGTGAGCAACTCAGCTTGTCACACTAGGCTACTTTCTTCACTTGCTGGCTTGTGTACTTCAATGTTTTCTGGCTCCAGACTTGCTTCAGAGTTGGCTGGAGTTTGCGTGTATGTATTAAATTGTTGTCTTCAAGTGGAGCTCCATTAATGTGTCCCCACTTCTTGAGGTACTATCTTGTCTTCATAGATGTTGCCCTGATATCTCAAGATGAGGTTCAAAACCCTCCCAAGTTTCTTCTGAATGGTTTCTCCTAGTAGCACACCAACAATGTGCTTGAAATTGAACTCAACAGGATAGAAATGCAATGGACGCATTGGTATGTCCCAAAATATCTTCTACTCCTCTGACAGTTCTCCAGGAAGTTCATCCTTGTAGGTATAAAACTGGTACATTACATTCTCCCTTTGATTGATAGAATAGGGGGCAAGAGACAGAGCCCAAAGCTCTCTTGTAGTTCATGCCACTATGGTAGGAGCTTAGTTTAATTGCATTATCACCTAACAGTTGCCTGACTTAGGCAGATTTATGAAGACACAGCACTGAACAACTTAGCAAATACACAGAGCAATCCCACTAGTCCTCTTCCTAGGAACTAGGGCTGTGCAATGACAGGCTCAACAGTCAGCCAATCGAGGGTGACTTGGGTTGACAATGACTCATGAAGAGCAAAGAATGGAAGAGACAAGAGACAGATACAATTGGCAGTGATAGTTAGAAGACTAAGCTGAAGGCTTCATCTTCTGTAGTACTAGTTTATATACAGATTGTTATGGTCTCGCTTGACCCGGGGTCTGACTTAGACCAAACTACACGGTGGAAGGATGAAGCGACTTAGCAACGTGAGTCTACGCACACAGGCGTGACTCTGATGACATAAGGACACTGGAAGTGCCTTCCTAAGGGACGCTCCTCAACCTTAGCTTCTCGAGAGTGGAAGCCAAGTAGATTGAGAGATGGTACAAAAGAGTAAAGCTGCCGACTACATCAGTCGACAGCCGCCTTATAAGTAACGCTGGTGGTATGCCTTCGTCAGCAATACCGCCACTACTACTACTATCAGTAAGCCATTAGTACAACTATCGGTAATCAACATAGTAATCATGAGTAAGACAGACGCGCCTCAGTAAGCGAACAAGACGTCATGAGTAAGAGGAGAGAGAGGCGTAATAGTCATGAGTAAGTCCCTAGGAGCGACTCGTCATCCTGCTTACTGCCCAAACGGTAGTTCATAACATCACCCCTTTACAAGGGTGAGCCCACGCTCAACTACCCAATTAAGTCACGGTAGTTAGCCCACGTCCGTCTCATGTTCATCGCGTACCCTCCTAAGGGCATGTGCGCACCCCAACCTGGCTGCTGAGTGTCGTGCTCGATCACCGTGGACATAGATGTCGTCCTCGAGCTTCTTGATGGCCGCTTCGAGTTCCGCGATAACCTCCATGGATGCGCGGTAGCGCCTTACTTCGGCTTGGAGAGATATATCCCAAGCCTAGCAAGGGCCTCATCTACCTGTCGCTTTCCACGAAGTCAGCGCGGAAATATTGTAGTTCTTCCTGTTGTACTCAGCTGCTGGGCCCATATCTCGGCAGGGTTCCGCATGGATGTCGGCACGGTATATCGGCGAGTACCTCCCCATCGTCCCGAACACCTCCGGATTGTCAAGCATCCTGACCGCACGTATTTGGCGGGGATGCGACGCCCTCGTGTTGACCATTGGTACCCAGTTCATCCCGTTTTGAGGATGAACCGCCGGGAGTAGGCGATATGGCACGGAGAGGGATCCGCGTGCCATACGCTCCGCGCGTTGAACGGTGAGGGTCTCGTGCCTCGGCATATGGTGGAGACCGCGTGCCTCGTACCCTGCTCGGCCGTTGGTCCATAGATAACAGCAGTTGAGTGGTCGCGTGGTTCATCGTGGGTTCGCTGGTAAGGACGCGGACTTGGAAAGGTACAGGTGCGGGAGTACAGTGGCAGTAGTTTGGGGGATTATTGCACCGTGTACAGACGACTCGAGCGACGTGATAGGACTCGTCGCTCTCGTCGTCTTCATCTTCGCTATCATCGTCGCTGATATAGTCGATGGCTGTGGTGGAGGTATTTGCGGTGGAGGGCTGGACGACGCTCTCTCCATCAACAGCCATATCTGCATCCTCCTCTCCGCTGCCGTCCTCTTCACTACCTGATCCTGTCTCCATGATTGCATCACCTCCTTCAAGAGGGAGTAGTCCTCCTCATCTTCTTCCACTCGTCCGCTGGCTGGAGTAGGGAACTGCCTGCACGCTTCAGCGAGGTCTTGCTCCCGCTGCTCTCACTCTTCTCTGTCTTGCTCGGCGACTGCTCGGACTTCTGCCATAGCTGAGCAGAAGGGGTCGTCGACATTGTTTGCTATGGTCGTAGGTGGTGAGGGTGTTGGTGTAGGGGATCTCGTCAAGGGAGATAATGGTGAGTGGGACATTGGACATTGTATGAGGAGGTAGGAGAGATGATGGAGTGAACGATCCTGTCAAGGCTGCTTTTATGTGAGTCTCAGCCTTCAGATTTAGTTGTGCAAACTTCCTTATATCTTCCTCCACATGAACGGCGTCCCACGGGACCCACTGGTTTTCCGAGTCCGCGTACCCCTTCCATTTGATGAGATACTGAAGTTTGCGCCCTCGACCCGACCTTCTGGAGTCTATCACCTTTTCGACCTCGTATTCTTCCACGCCTTCAACCAATTCAGGTGGTGGGCGCAGGTAGTTTACGCCGTGCATGCGTGTTTCTTTGTAAGGTGTCAGCAGGTCTGTGTGAAACACGTCATGTATCTTCCACTGCGGGGGTAATTTGAGCCGGTAATTCACAGGGGACATCACCTGTATGACCTCAAACGGACCCTGCCTCCTGGGCGCCAGCTTGACAGCTGGTTGATTGGTTCGCAGGTTGCGCCCGTCTAGCCATACTTGGTCCCTAGGGCGTATCTGGGCGTGTCCTTGTGCTTGACCCATGACTTCTGGGCCTTTATCATGTTTTCCTGCACGCTCCGACGGGCTTCTGTCAATTGTTCTAACCTGGTAGATACGCTGGGCAGGTTGATTGTCCCCTGGCGCCCATTTATCTCTAGGATGATACCCATTAGCGTAAAGAATGGGGTCTGTTTTGTGGTGCTGCTTATCGTGTTGTTATGGGCGAACTCCGCTAGAGATAGTTGTGTGGCCCAATTGTTCTGTTTCTCGTTTGCCCAAAGTCGCAGGTACTGTTCTAGCCACTGATTGGAGCGTTCTGATTGTCCATCCGTTCTTGGATGATAAGCAGTTGATATGTTTTGTTGGATTTGAAGGACTCGACATAATTCCCTCATGAATTTGGCTGCGAATCGAGGGTCTCGATTGCTTATGATTTTGCTGGGTAAGCCGAATCGTGGAAGTACCTTCTGAGCATAGAGTATTGCCGTGTCTTCGCCTATCATCGATTCTTGGCAAGGAATGAATATCGATGCCTTCGAACAGTCGTGGTCCGTGATGGTGAGTATTGAATTGTACCCATCAGAGGGAGGTAACATAGTTATGAAGTCCACCGTGATGACTTCAAATGGAGTGGCCTCTGGTCGCGGGTATATGGGCGCGAGTGGCGCTTTGTCGGTCGAGTGTTGACTTTGTGCCTTTGACATTTGGCACAACCTTGTACATAGTCAGTGACATCTTCTTCATCTGAGGCCACCAGTAGTATCGAGCCAGTAATTCGAGTGTTTTGTTTATTCTGGATGACCGGCTGTCAGTGTGTCATGATGTTGTTTGATAACCTCCCTCAGGTCATCACACTTGCGACTAGTGACGACGACTTTTCCATTCTTGAACCATACACCATCGATCTTTTTGAGTTCATGAGGGCTAACCGACAAATTGATTTGTTTGCATGTTGTTTGGTCGTTGGTGACACGGTTTTGGTGGTTGCTCGTACGAACATATCATTTGGTAAGACGGTGACATGGTCATTGTCTTTGTCACCCGTATCGTAATCTGGCCTCCTTGATAGCACATCTGCTCGTCCGTTGGCTCTTCCTTGAGATGATGTATCTCAATGTCGTATTCTTCTAGTTCTAACACTTCTCTTGCTACTCTTCGGCTGATCTTCTGTGGGTCTCGCCAGTATTGAAGGTTCATGTGATCCGAAAATACTCTGACCTTGTGTGGCGATCCACCAATAGGTATCTCCAGTTCCGTAACGCTTTTACAATAGCGAGCAGCTCAAGATTGTATATGTCATAGTTGCGCTCTGCTTCGTTGAGCGTGGCTGAGTAGAACGCTACCGGATGTTTTTTGCTGTCGGAACCTTTTGCGTTAATACTGCTCCCACCGCGAACCCTGATGCGTCTACTTCTAGGTCATATTGGACCTCAGGGTTTGGGATGGGCGAGAATCGGGTTGTTCGTGATGCGGGCTTTAAGTGCTTGGAACGCGTTTTGCTGGTCTGCGCCCCAGTGCCATTCTACGTCTTTCCTTGTCAGTGTATTCAGTGGTCGAGCGATATTGGCGAATCCTAGGATGAAAGGGCGATAAAAGTTACAGAAACCCAAAAAACTGCGTACATCCCTGACTTTCGTTGGAACAGGCCAGTTGCGGACTCCTTTCACTTTGCTGGATCCATGCGCGTCATCCCCTTTCAAGGATTACCCCCAGGTAATCGATAGACGGGACGTGAAAGGTGCATTTCGCCAGTTTGAAGTAGAGGTCGTGGTCCATGGCAACCTGGAGGACTGCCGTTACTGCAGCGGTGTGGGCGTCATCTGTTCTCTGTAAGGAGCCACAGTCTTTAGTAGCAATAGCAATATCGTCCATGTAAATTCGGATGTGCGTGCCTTCCAAGGCAAATTTCTCGATTATCGGTCAGTAAATGTCGTTCATGAAGGCTTGAAAAGTCGCTGGTGAGTTGCAAAGTCCAAAGTACATAACCGTTGGTTCGAAAAGTCCTCGACGCGTTTTAAATGCAGCCTTGTGTTCATCTCCTTCCTTGATTCGGATGTTGTTATACCCTTGTCTGACGTCGAATTTCGAGAACATAACTGCTCCCCCAAGATCCCTCATGAGGTCTGTTATGAGAGGGAGGGGGTACTGGTTTCGTATTGTCCATCGATTGATCGCTCGGTAGTCTTGGACTGGTCGTAATTTCCAGTCCTTCTTTTTAATGAAGAAGAAGGAGGATGCGTAAGGTGATTGCGACGGCCTGATGTACCCCTTTTTGAGGTGCTCATCGATAAATGCGTCGAGCGCCTCATCTTCGTGTCGAGTCATCGGGTAAATTCTGCATGTTAGTGCCTTTGGGGCATTTGGAAGGAGGGTAATGGCATGGTCGCAAGGCCTTCGCTCTGGTAGTCTTGTTGATGCTTCTTCATCAAAAACCTTTCGGAACGCCTTGTATTGGGGGAGTAGGGTTGGAACTTCGTCCTTCTTTGCTATCGTTGGTTCAGTTGGGGTGACTATTCTTCATCCTTCCATATCGTTTCTTTCCAATTGGGTGACTATGTCTTCCTTCTGTTTTGTGAGTAGGTGCGCAAGCACATCACGTCAGTTTGCTGTGTTGACGGTTTTGATGATGATCGGGAGATGTGCTTGGTTTATTGTGCCCGTCCTCCAATCGAACCGTGGTTCGTAGGCCGTGAGCCAAGGATATCCAAAAAGGATGTCTTCTTTCCCTATATTGGTGACTAAGAACTGCATTTCTTTTTCATTTCCTCCTACGTTGACGCGAAGGATAACGTAGTTGGTGATGTGTCCTGCTTTGTTTGTTGAATCATCGATATTATATATCCGTTTTGGGGTTTCTAGGCGGCGCATCTTTATCCCCATTTTTTCAAGAAAACGTGCGCTCACAAAGTTGTCAGTGGCACCAGAGTCCACTAGTGCTTTTATGTCGGCCATGTTGTAACGTGCGTTGAGATGAACTGGAACTCTCATAGATCGGTAGCGCGTAATATACACAGAGTTACAACGAAGTACCCTCACCCAGGCCGTCAGGTTCAGGCGTCGGAAAAATCCGTCCCCATTAGTTTCTGGAGGATGAGGTCTTTTACGTCATCCCCTTCACTTGCCACTCCCCTGAGCCAGTCTTCGGCTTTGTCTTCATCAGTCTTTGTCCTCTCCTCCACATTCCTTATTTGCTGTGGTCGTCTGCTTTGTTTTGGCTGGCGACAGTCTTGGCTGATGTGCCCCATTTTGCCACAGTTGTAGCATCGTACTTGACTAAAGTCTCGGGCGCCGCGGTTTTCTCTTTGTCGTTGGAGGTATCCTCCTCTTGGTTGGAATGGGGGTCGCAGAGTATTGAGGACATCTTCGGCTCCAGCGAGTCGTCCTCTGACTCGGTCTGCGGATGTGTCCATTGCATCTGGGTGTGGTAGTGGGGCGAGCAATTTTGATAGTGCTCCCACGTGATTTCTGTTAGAGCCCTTGAACATGTCAAGGTTTCCGCGTACCGTCTGCATGTGGATCCATTTTTGCTGTCTTCTGAGAGCTGATGCCCTCCATTCCTCATATGTCCTTGGGTCGTCGTGTTGGTACATGGCCTCGTACAGCGTCCTTGGCAACCCTTTTATGAAATATTTGAGGGTCTGCTCGGCGTTAATGTCGTATCCTGCGTATCGAACCAATTGTTCGAATAGCGCAATATAATCGTCGATTTTTCCTTCTTTCATCCATATTCCTGCATCAAGCTGAGCTTGAGCACGTTCCTTGCTGAGTACGTCGGTGAATTGCCTTCGAAAGGCCTGTAGAATATTATTCCACAGCCTGTTGTCGAATTGACTGACGCCTCTTGTTACTTCTCGAACTAGCCATTGACTGGCCAACATGACCCAGGCGTTAACCAGGTCCCCTTGAACGTATGTGAGAAACAACATAGCTTTTTGATACTTGTTTCTCATTGCTGAATGACTTGCGTTCACCCCAGCGTAGACTTCCCATTGAAGGATGAAACCTTCAACTTTAGAGCGATCTCCATTGAAGGAGCTTGGAGGGTTTCCTATGAATTTGTCCGTAGCATGTCCTCCTTGTGGTTGTCCTCCCGCTGGTGGCGGTCCCCCTCCTCCTTGTGGTGGTGGGCCTCCTCCTCCTTGTGGTGGGTTTTCAGGTTGTCGTCTATAGGGGTATCCTCGTATCCCATCTCCTCTGTTGATTTGCTCATATGGTTGAGGGGGTGGATCGTTGTAGTCGAAATCGAAACCCCCTGGCTGGTCTGGTTCATCGGGTCCCATGGCCCTTCGTGCAGCTTGTAAATCTGCTGGGTTCATGTCTACTACATGACCCGTTCGTTTGTCGATTACTAGAGGCGTTGGCTCTTCGATGAGGGTTTGAGTAGCCATGCGGATTGGATCTGGAATATGTAACGTAGCTGTTTGTTGGATGATGCGTTCCAACGCTGGTTCTTCGTGAACGTAGATGTTCTCTGGTTCTTCGGCTATTGATGGCGTCTGTGCTTGTTCACTTGTGTGGCTAGTGTCTGATCTTGCGGGTGTTCGGTGTTGGAGTTCTGGGGACACTGCTTCGAATGTTTCTTCTGGTTCCCCGTCGATTCTTCCCTGTCCTCCGATTGGTAATGCATCGGCTAGTGGTATGTTGCAGTTGAGATCATCGCCAGCTGGTCTGGATGCTTCAAAGTACTCTTGGGTTCGATTCCACCTGAGTTCTACCCAGCAACACCTTTCATGATGAAAGATGATAGGGTGAAATCTCTGAGCGGTGCTTGCTTCCGCGTAATACCCAGTATTGAAGTGCTCGTTGTCTCCTGATCTTCTTTCGTCAGGGATTGTCCTCCAACGGACACGGTTGATGACGTATCTTGCGGGAGCGTCCCTTTCTCTGGTGTTGACTTGAAAAGGTTGGAATTCCCAACCGTCCTTGGTTGTGATGATCGCCACGGTGTGGTGTAGAGCTTTACTCTGATGTTATGGTCACGTTTGACCTGGGGTCTGACTTAGACCAAACTACACGGTGGAAGAATGAAGCGACTTAGCAACGTGAGTTTATGCACTCAGGCGTGACTTAGATGACATAAGGACACCTGAAAGTGCCTTCCTAAGGGAGCGTTCCTCAACCCGAGCTTTCGAGAGTGGAAGCCAAGTAGATTCGAGAGATGGTACAAAAGAGTAAAGCTGCCAACTACATCAGTCGACAGCCGCCTTATAAGTAACGCTGGCGGTATGCCTTCGTCAGCAATACCGCCACTACTACTACTATTAGTAAGTCACTAGTACAACTATCAGTAATCAACATAGTAATTATGAGTAAGACGAGACGATGCCTCAGTAAGCAAATGAGACGTCATGAGTAAGTGAAAGGAGTAGACGCAATAGTACATGAGTAAGTTCCAGGAGCAACTTGTCATCCTGCTTACTTGCCCAAACGGTAATTCATAACAAGGAGGTCCTGATCATAGTGTAAGCATAGTGTCTGTATATCACACAAATGGTAATGGCCCTCGCATATGCCTGCATGCCAAATGTGACACAGAGTCTTCATATGTACATATGAATGTGATTACATGAGAGGGGCACTACAGTTTACTTATCTGATCAGGTGTATTCCCTGGGTTCTAACAGTCATTGATCAAATAGAATATCAGCCTGTAAGTACTAAAAAGGAGATACTGGAACATCCGATATCTATGAGCACAGCAAGGCAAACATGGAGTATCACATATACATTCACAGAGAGATGAATACATTGTACAAAATGTTAGAGACAAGTACACTAAGGCCACTGGAGGATCCTCCTCTGAATGTTGTCAATGACCAGCTCAATTCTTAGTAGCCTGTCATTCTGATTATTTACCACCTGTCTCACCTCAGCAAGCTCACGCATCATCTCCGCAAGTCCAAACCAAGCCTTCTTCAACCGGCCTACAAGGCGAGTTGGCACCTTCTCCAAGTCGCACTCGATCACCTCCAAATGGCTGCCAGAAGGCCCAGCAGTAGGGGCGATGATAGGGGCACCTCCAGCGGTGGATGCAGCGACGGCAGTGGCTGCAGCTGCGACCACCACAGCGGGAGGCTTCATGTAATTGATGGGAGGGAGAACTGATGGGGGGGGGCCTAAGAGGAAGGTACACCCATGGGGTGAACGCAGGAGGTCCCATGTTCATAGGGATCTAGCAGAAATGTTAGCAAGTCCAGAAATGACACACCATAACTTACCGGAATATCCAGGGCCTGGATATCATCATCATCACTGTTGTCGTCCTCTGTATCAGATGCCTCCAGTGGGCCGATATCACCTCCATCACTAACACTGCCAATGTTACCAGCCTAAGTATGAACTGGGTGAGAATGTTCCAAGTATGAAGGCAGTGCACTTACTGCTACTGGCTCCTCCACCTCCTCGGGAAGCACTGGAGCGATGCATTGAGATAGAGGGATGTTGTCCAGGAACCCTCCCATGCCGCCTGTGGGTGACACCTTCTTTGGAACACCCTGTGGGGGCTAGATGCATCTAAGATAACTGTGTACAGATAAGGAAGATCATTACGCACCGGCATAACCTCAGTGCTCAGGAGCTCTGGTGTTTGAGAAGACGAGATGGCCAGAGGAGCAGCCATAGACTGAGAGGCAGAAGGCCTACTTGTATATACTTAAGACCAGTGCATTGTTAGCCAACATTGACCTGAAATGGTTCCAACTTACTGCAGTGGCAGTCCGAGCTTGTACAGCTGCTGGAAGCGATGGGGGAACATCCCCAATGGGCGACGGCACCTTGGACATGAAGTCCAGGGAGGCACCAGATGTCCCAGCTGCACCCTGGCGTGAATCTGAACGCACAGGCGGGGGGCAGGATTAGCACCTGTCGCACGGCTCTTTGAACGAGAGGCTCTAGGAGGGATCATGATGCTTGCAACTCAGGGTCACCCTGATGTCCCACATTGAAGTATGCAGTGAGCACTGTGTGAAACACATACCATCTTTGCTCACACTACCTCATGGAATATCTGCTAGCAGTGTAAGACGTGCACAATATCTAAATATGTACATGCTGCACATGTGCGCATATGTGATGCACCTAACCGGATATAACCGGGATAATCAGTGTGAGAGTCATATGGCATGTGTGGGGCTTCCAGTTTGGGCTGAGGCATCTCGCACGCCTGATAGAATAGATAACACGCCTTGTGGGGTGCTCTTTACTTCACATCTTTGCAGCACAAACATTACTTTCTTTTACCATGCCAAAGAAAGCTGCGGAAGAGCTCACACAGGATGAGATCAAGCTTCTGGTGTCTGCAGCCAAGGTGATGGCTGTGCTTCAGGTTTGCATGGAGAACCCGCCATCCCCCGACCAGCAGTGGTACTGGGATGATAACATTTGTGAGGAACTGGTGGGTCATCTGCTTACATTTATCACTTCCAGAACTGACAAAAGCAAAAAATAGAAATATGTGAATGTAGTATACAACACAGTGAGGGCACCCCACTGCCATCCCGTCCTGCAGTTAACAGGGAACCGATGGGGCACAGCAGAGAAGGCTGGCATGCCCCCCAACTGGACAGGGTTGACCCTTGAAACGGTCATTCAGTCCTGCGATCTCCAGGCCAGCAAGGCTCCAACCTGGCACCAGGACCTCTTTTCACATGACCTAATGCCTTACCTGCGGGATATCCCACCAAAGAAGCAGTGGTGGAATTTCCCTCCTCCTCCGGCCGCTCCTGATGATGATGGTATGTACATTACATAGTTTGTGTGCGTACACACTAACATGATAACCATTAGATAATATGGAGGAGTCTCCATCCCCTGCTCCCCCTTCGCCACACATTCCACCAACCAGCCAAAAGCACGCTGCGAAGGGTAAGGCACAGGCTGCTCCACCACCACCGCCACCTGATGAGTATGGCCCCCCATGGATTCATCGCACAAGGTCCAGGAAGCGCTCCACCGTGTTGCCGGACTTGGATGGCCCTGCAGATACGCCATCCAAAGGGGAGGTGGATAAGGACGCTCCCACGCACCCTGTCCTCCCTCAGGGACTTCCGCATGTGGACGTGGAAGGCCCATCACCCCCCCGTGCTGCCAAGGCCCCTCGCAAGGAGTCCATGAAGGCCTATGGTGATGTGCGTGCTACATTTCTTATTACTCTCACACTGTTCTTACCCACCACTGTAGGACAGATGTGGTACCTGCCTGCAAGGAGAAAGGGTTTCAACTGTGTGAGTCTCAGACGTCCGGAAAACGCATCACCACAACATGCACCTTCTGTGCTGAACGGAAGCTTCCCTGCACCCCGGCACCACTTTGGGCTTGTTCAGTATATGAAGTTGCCAACACACGTGGTACGTTCAAGCACAGATTGTCTATATGTGTCAACTCATCCTAGGGTCCTCCAATCAGCACTGAACGAACCGCCAGAATATTGGGGAATTCCAGAGCATCTGGAATCCCTTGAGCATGAGATTGCTCAGTCAAAACGGCTCCTCCTTGCCATCTGTGCCAAGCTCTGTGTTGATGTTTCCACCATCCCTGGGTACGACGACCCCTCCTCAATCATTCCCCCCCCTTCACCCAGCAATCAGTCTGGGTCTTCACATGGGCTTGGTGTCTCGTCACTCACCCTTTCAGAAACTCATTCCCTTGAATCATTCCAGTCCAGCACTCGCTCGGGACGTCCTGGTAAGTCCATTCATGTCTCTGCATATTTCTATTCTCAGGTTATTCCTAGCTTGTAGTGTGTGTAGTACAAGCCGCTGAGGGGAAAGTGTCCCTTCGAGTGCTCCACAGGCTGGGCCATCTTGGGCACCTGGGATGTCCCACAGTGCAGGGGCATCATGTGCATCTTCAAGGGGTGGAGCATAGGTCACACAAGTGGATGTTCTTTGAAATGTAAAAATAGTCACGTTCGTAGCATAGCATCATAGGTGTCTGGGAAATCCATATGAAGTTCGATCACATGCACAGGATGTCCTGGGAAGTCCTGTGAGCTTCAGGGTGCATAGATAAGGTGCTCCATACGGAACACATCGGAATACCCGACAGGGTGTGTGTGCAATGCCACCAGATTTAGATAGTCTGATGGTGGTGCATCTCTAAGTTATCCCAAAGCAGAATACCTGCATATGACCTTATGTGTGTAATGTCCATGTGAGCGACCACATAATCTGCACATATACTATATGTAACATAGTGTTGACTTCAACGTATTTACCTTATTAGGGGGATTCCTGGGACATCATCAGGCTCATCCTTGCACAAATGTGAAGTGTAGGATGCATGCATGTAAATATCGTTTATGAGTAAGGGAATACCAGAACGTCCTGATAAGGCACAGGTGTGCTATTCTGGAGTGCATACAATGGAATATCCCTGTATTGTATCAGTCAAGGGTGTGTGCCGCTGTCCACACCCATATGTCAATGTGTTGCTGTGTCATGTATCACAGTTGCCTGATACACAGCATGCTGTACTTCTAAATGATGGTGGAGCTTCCATTGTCCTTTCCACAGTTCCCTTCATGCCTGTGTTGTGTGGTGTGAAACAGGTGTCGGACATGTGAAATGAAGGCAATGTTTCAGCTTCCAGATGTCCACAGCATTGAACATGAAATCAGTCATCAGTTGTAAAGCATGTGATATGCAGTTATGTGTTTCATGCTGTCAAACAAAGATCGCAATACATGATTCCATACTTATAACTTGCATGGAGTGGTGCCACAATACACATCATGCCATCTCACACATCTCAGGAGAGGGAGAGGCGCAGCACATCTATTTCCACTGTTTCGCACAGTAACATTGAAACAATTGAACACATGCAGACAGACGACATCAGGACATCCCGAAAGCGCCCTTGCTCCCCCATCATGCTGTCTGATGCACTGGAAAGTCCATCTTCTGACACCAGATCCTTTGATGAGGAGGACATGTTTGGCCATGATTCAGGCGTTGACACAATCAGCCTGACAATTCCACCGGGACATCCAGCACGTCCTGAGAAGGCCATCAATGAATATGATGTATGTGCATATGCCATTAATCATGGCATTCTGTCTCATGGGCAATCTAGGATGCAGCACTTCATGCTCAATGTGACAGGATGGGCCTGAACATGGAGGATGTCACAGCCATGATCAGGGCCCTGTGTGCATCGGAGGGAATTGATGTAGCATCAGTTTCAGGTGAAGCAGAAGGTTCTCATTTGGATGTCCCATTGCAGGTGGAGCAGTGCAGCAGTGATGTAGATGTCTAACTAATGTTGATCATGCCATCGAATACATGTGCCATTGATGTTCGCGATGATTATCATGTGTTACCCTGACTGTAGTATTTACATGGCAGTGATCAATGTTCAGCTTTGACTGTACTTAAGCAGTGGACATTGTAAGCATTTCCAGTAGCATCCTTGGATTTCCCATACCGTTCACATTGAGACCCATTACTACATCTCACATATGGCCCCAAAGACCCACTTCACCATACCCTTGGGCAATACAGTTGACGTTGTCACAAGAAGCAGGCGGTCAACTTGGGACGTCCAAATGACTGAATGTGTTGTTCCACAACTCTCAAAGAAGAAGACATCTACCAAAGCATCTGCACAACAGCATGAGCATGGGGATGTTCCTCAGACATTGGATGACACTGAAGAGAGGTATCCACTTCACGTTCATGAAGACCAGGAGGACACAAATGATGTAGGTGATGTGGATGTTGGCCACTCCCAATCCCAGGCGAGTCACTGCTATGTTGCAATTCTGTGTTAACCAATAGCTTAATGTTTTTGTAGACACCAATGGAGCAATGGTTGGATCACAGGGACAGATACCTCCATCTATTACTGGAGATGGAGGGGGTCACCCAGGCTCCAAAGTGCTCTGTCTGCAGTAAGGCAATGGAGGTCAAGTGCTCTGATTGCATTGGAGGAAGCTACTTCTGCAGGGCCTGCTGCATTCAATCACACAGGAGCTCCCCTTTCCATCGGATGTCCCAATGGACTGGCAGTCACTTTATGCCAGTATCATTATATTCACTGGGCTTCATACTGTGTCTTGGCCATCAAGGCCATCCATGTCCAATGACATTGGAGGTATGATCATCTTGACTCATTGTTTGATTCTATGCCCTAATATTTCAATATTTGATCAGGGCATTCAAGCAGCAGAGAAGGCTCATCACTCAAAGAAGAAGTCTATGCAGACCAAATCTGCATCTCTTAAAGCAATCAATGAGAAGACATCACCTTCTCCAGAACTTCCAGATATCTCCGATGCTTACCTCCCTGCTGAATCACTTCACTACCTGTCAGATCCTCTCTTTGGTCATGCTGACCCCCTGATTGATACATCGCCTAGGAATTCCAAGAGACTAAGGACTGCAGCCTTGGGAAATCCGCTGCTCACTGTGGTCCACCAATCTGGCCTCTTCAATATGGAGGTCTTATACTGCATCTGTCCCAATGCAGGAGAGAAGGACAAGCAACTGTTTCAGTCTGGGATGTTCCCTTCCAGTTTCAAGCAGATAGAAACAGCCTGCACCTTATCTGCTCTGGAGGAGTTCTTAACAGACAATCTGGAGTGCAAGACAACGGCTCAGCAATACTTTTCAAAGCTTCAAGGCATCACCAATTGGATGTTCCCTCACACTGTCCCTGTATGTTCCAATTCCATTCCAGTGTGATATGATATATGCTCATGCTCTCTGCAACAGAACCTGTATAGGCAGCTCCTCAGAGCATCTCGTCAATGGAGAGACCTTAGAAACAGGATGCAGAGTGGTCTGGGACATCAAGATGAAGATGGCATTGATGGTTCTATGGCCATCTTTTGCCCAGCATGCCCACAACCAGGGATTAATTTGCCAGATGACTGGAAGATAAGATACAATGAGTACAGCTTCATGATACTTATGACAATGTATTTAATGATGCTTTCATAGGAATCAGCTTATTATTAGAACCTTCATTATGGATGGCAACTTTGCTGCAGAGCAGATGCGATGCAGATCTGGAGATAAGGATGTCCCACTTTCCCTGGGAATGGCTTTCATGGCTAATCCTGAAGCATACAAGACCCACCTCAAAAGTGGTCGGGAATCCATTCAAGTATATTGCCCAATGACACGACTGTATACACTTGCTAATGGATATGTAGCCTAGCACATGCAACACATACAAGGCCATTGAACAAGCTAACTCCAGTCGACCACATCTAGATGTCACAGGAATCGGAGCAACAGCTTGCTGCCATGGGTTCTTTGTGCCCACTTCTGTTGTTGACTTCCAGAAGGGTGAGAGGTATGTCCTATGTCCATTGCTTCTCAAGGCAAAGTCTAATGTACTTTCCCCACCAGGCAAGTTAACATGGACTATAGCCTTTGCAAGGCCCTGTCTTACAATATGGAGGACATCCCTGTGGCCCTGGTAATGTATGATATCATGTGCCAATATAGAGTCCATCTAAGCAACAGAGTGGAGAAGAGTCCAGAACTATCTATAGCTAACTCACTGGAACTCCGGACTGGCATAGGCCTCTTTCACATACATGGACACCAGGATTCATGTCTCCCTTGCTTTTCTCCTAGCTATATCACAGGGGCAAAGCAAGTGGATGGGGAGATCATTGAGACATTGTGGGCCCCACTCAACAATGTCTCTTAAAGCATCCAAGGGATGTCCCTTGCTCATCACCAAGAGGTGCTGGACGCTCATATGAACCACTCCAACTGGAAGAAGATGGTTCACATGGGTTTGTCAATTCACTGCTTCAGTTTACATTGCACTCACGCTCCATGTCTATATCCAGTTCCATCCATCTTGAAGAGGTGGAAGAGAATGGAAGTGGGCATGGACTTAAGTGCAGACATGTTTAACTCCCTTACCAAACGCCTCAAGAAGCACACCAAACAATGGCTGAAGTCAGAGAGGAATGCCCAGTTGAATAGATCTTCTGATTCCACTGTTATGGACATATATGACACTGTTACAGTAAAGGGTATGAAACACAATGCTTCATTATCAAAGTCATGCTAATGCACAAGGTAGCACCATCCCTTGCAGAGATACAACAGAAGCTCATTTCAGAGGAGAGTGGAGATCCCATGTCACGTGCGGAGCACGTGTCATGGCCAGTGGTATTACCAAGCCAATGAAGGTTCGATTTGGGTTGCCTGAGAAGGCTGAAGACCCCCCTGTGATACAATTCACTGAAGAAGACGATGAAGAGTCTCTGAGATTAGACGAAGAAGAGACATTGGAAGTCGCTCAAATGTTGAGTACTGATGATCATTTCATTGTGGACAACAACACTGGCGACGTTATCCATCTAGGCATGATCAAGGCTGTGTCACATGACTAAGCATGTGATGAGCAACCCCCAGATCCCCCAGGTCAAGGGATGCAGATCTAAAGGATAAGTCACGGGGGAACAGTTTCCTCAGGTCGAGTCATAATTCCTGAGAGGGTTTAGGGTTTAATCAGATGCGGAATTCCTGATTGATGAAAGGCTAGGCTTTGTCCTGTTTGGGTTCATTCTGATGAGAACATTCTGATGTTGCCTTATGGCTGTACTTATCATGCGCTGAGATTGCGCTGGACGATTATTGGACGATTAGTGAGTCATGTGTAGTGTTATCTCTGACTCATGGTGGGGCCTTATGCCTCATGTACTGTATGTTGCCTGGGTCGTTATCCCTGATGGCTGATTGGACGATACAATACTTATTTATATTTGGGACTCAGATTGGGAGTCAGCCCTGTAGTGTATATAAGGTGCTCTGTCTTGATAGACAAGACCTTATCTCCGTTGTCTTGGATTCTACCTTGAACAATTGAAGTGTTGGTTTAGTACCTGTTCCTCTCATCCTGTTGATCCTTGTGTGGTCTGTCCTCTTCTCTCTTGAAGATCCCTGTTTGCACCCTTCTAGTATAAGGCGAAGCCCTTGTCGTTTGGTTCATCAATCGTGTTTGGTCATAGTTATTCAACTGCTGTTGGCCTGTTATTGGATCAAGGTCTCAAAGAGTTCCAAGTCGGAACAACATTTGGTAGAAACGTTACATCCCACCACCTGTGGGCAAACATCTTGGATTGCCTCTGGTATCAGGATCCAAGAGTTACAGTGAGTGTATACGGATATGTGATGTTATGACACACTGACATGCTTCTCAGACTGGCAATCAAGTACCAGCTTTGTACCTCTGGTACCAACATCACCACAGATGCAACTGTACATATTGATAACAAGAGAATTCGCCTTCAAAGACTTGTTGATACATTTCAACATCAAGCAGATTCATTCATCCTTGCACATAGCCATGTCGGAGATTCCACCATCTCCCATATGGGCACATATGATGTGTATGACAATGTGGACTACTCTGATATGATGCGACCTACAGACCCAGAGCATTCCAGTCATTCATTGGAACAGCCTTCATCCTTGGCTTCAGATGGCTCTGGGATGGACAGTCCTAATCCTGAGGATCTTTCAATCCTTCTTCCATCATCCCTGGGATGGAACTGGTGTGTTGCCCATGATGTGCAATCCCTAGCAGCCAAAGAGGCTCACCTCCACCTTTCCCAAGCCAATGAATCCATTCACAGGATTCACCTTGCCCTTGGCTTCAAGTCTGCTCTTTTCCGGACTCAGGTCAGATCTGCTAACACTCAGCAGACTAAGACTTGTGCATGGACTGCTATTAGCAGTGTGGATACCACAGTACATGAGCATGCCTGCATTTACAGCATGGCACGCGATGCCTTCTGGAACATCTGACTGGCACATCCAGATGCTCTGGAACTTCCAACGCTCACCCCACAGGACCTTCACGTTGCAACCCTTGTCCTTGGATCGGACAAGCCTGGACAACGCAACACACAGCAGTCTTGGATTTGGAGCTTTGGGCAAACATCTGAAGATGAAGGCACATGGATGGATGACTGTAAGTCATTGCACATGTGGCTAGTATACAAGTGTGCTGATATATCTGCTAGTTGAAAGGGTGCACTGGCTGTGTGCCAAAGCACAGTTTGAGCGTTGGCTGGAAGAGCAGCAGAGTATTCATGATGAAGCACAATGGGTTCCTGCTTATTTCCATGCCAAGGCAGAGGCATGGAAGAAACTCATGGTCTTTACTGTGAAAGAGTCACTGAAGGGGCATGCAGCATATGCATCATATCAGATGCACATGTGGGAGAAGCTGGCTCAAAGGTCAGCAAAGGCACTCTCTCCGATTACCCTTAGTCCATTTAAGCACTATGACATTGAATCTATCTTACTGTCTTGATACACTTGCCTGTTCTTCACATTGTTTCTATTAGAGCGAGTAGGAACATCATATCTGATATCTACCTATGTGGTGATTGCCCTAGTACATATGTGTATCATGTGGAGCATAGGAACATCCTGCACATCTATTGGAACATCTTGGAAAGTCCAGGCCATTTAGCAGTTGTTAAGAATATTGGCATATGGATGATCCAAGTGCTCCTATGACTATTACTTGGAAACATGCATTCCTTTTCCTCAGATATTACATTGTGTCACAAGTGTGTATATATATGTACTCGATTACCTTTGGGTAAGCTCGGGAAATCCAGGCCTTCTTAACAGTTGTTGGTAACACTAACATATGGATGGTCCTATGTCTCCTATGCATGTTGTTGAAATATGTACATGATTCCTTTTGTGCCATTACATTGAGTGTCTCAGATGTTCCATTTATAGCATACATATATGTCTATATTACAACATGGAGATGTGTGAGGCATTTGGGGCTAGATTGCCTCACTCTATTATATATTCATATCTCCACACATTGTTCAACCAGCCTTTGTATGACCTACCACTGCAAATGCTTCACTCTACAAATACAATGGCTCCAGGGACCTCTGGCTCATGTGCACTCAATGCCTTAACTAATTTGACTAAGATTGAAGAGGTGGTGATGCCTGCAGCAGTATGTTTATTTATAGCCCTCAAATGTTGGGAGGAGATATCAGGAGGCAAATTCTGTCGCTATCTAGAAGAAATTCCTGTTGAACTTGTAGATTTACTTTGTGAGTAACCTGTTTTAAATGCTGATTTATGCTACAACAGCATTTGGTCACTGAGATGTTCCAGCTTGCACAGACCAGATTGGAATCAGAGGACTCTCATCACTTCAGGCTGACTTTCACCCAGTGCTTATGGCTGTTGGTCAGCTGCAGAAGGTGAAGACAGACCCCTGAGGCTAGAAGACATTTCCTGCATTTGCAAGATATCTGATATATATCTACATTGTGATACTCCCAGTGCTTGTATAAATCATGAGGAGATTAGCAAGATCTCCCACATTTATTGGAGCATCTCAGTACATCCGAGGCTTCTTAAATGTTGTTAAGAATGTTAGCATATGGATGATCCAAGTACTCCTTTTAATATTGTGGGGTTATTAACATTGTCTTTACTGTGTGTTCACATTGAGTGTCTCGGATGGTCCGTGTATCACATATCTGTATATATATATACCATCCTACCCTAGTAATGTATGGATGGTCACGTTGAGTGTCTCAGATGATCCGTGAATTACATATATGTATATGTTTACCATCCTACTCTAGTAACATATGGATGGTCCAAGTGCTCCTTCCAGTATCTGAGGGATATGTATCTTCTGTTTCCCATGCCTTTATACTGAGCATCTTGGACCTTCCATGTTCTCACATGTATATATCTATATCATCTTACTTTAGTAACATATGGATAGTCCGAATGCTCCTATGTGTGTTGTGGAGATACATCTATTATTTCCGTTGCCTTTCCATTGATTGTCTTATATGTTCCATGTATCACACATGTATATATCTATGTCAACTTACTCTAATATGAGTAATGAATAGAGCTGTGTTTTGAATAACTTTGAATGCTCATTGTCATGTGTTTATTATGATTTACCATCTCAATTCATGTCCGGGATGTAACGTGCAAGCTGCACGTAAGCCTGATGTAGGCACGTGAGGTGAACGCGGTGACTTAGCAAATCCTAGACTCAAGCACAGAAGCTGAGTAACGTCTCAACACGCGAAGGTGGAGTCTCGTGATCCCGTATGGATCTTTGTCTCAACGCAGAAATGTGGAGCTCGAAGTATTCAGGCACGAAGGCCGAAGTTGTGTGTCAAAGTGGTTCAGAAGAGGGCCGTATGCCCCAAGCATAGAACAGGAAGAAAGGAGCCTTGGATACAACACGAAGCGAGGATAACAAGAAACTCAAGCTGCAGAATACAAACCATTCTGCAGCCCTATAAGTACCAAACTACTACACGACCACTTTTGCTTACATAGTCATACATGCTGACACATCCTGACTAAAACCTATTACTACAATCCTCGGAATCTGTAAGTGATGACTCAGGATTATTCATCGCTGAGTCATGTGACTGATGGGCGACTCGTCACCATCAGTCATGCATAGTAATCGTACATTAGACAACACGACACACGAGATCACAAGATCAGTTCGAAACCGTACCGTAACACGGGAGGTCCGACTAACTCTGGCGTCAGCCGACGTATGAATTATCAAAGAATCTTAAATGTCGGCCGACATCGGCTGAGTATGAAATACCTAAGATTCTAATCGTCGGTTGGAGTATCAATCATATAAGCTATGGCTGATCATTCTGTGGATGTTGTCAAGATGGTACGCGTCTTGTAGTCTTCGTGTATTGCTAACTCACTAGTGTTCTTTGGTAGGCTTATGACCAAATGAAGACACAGAGGTTGAAGCTTGCCAGTGAAACCCTGGCACTGGTGAAGACATTTTTCGATGGCATGGAGTACAGAGGCTGACTGGAGAAGATCAAGCAGTATGTTCACTGGGTGTTGTGGTATGGTGGGCCAGCTTACTATGAAACCCCTATCCCTCTTTCGTGCACACTTAAAAGAAGTGACCCGGACTGTCCAGTATGTTTCTGTTATCATTGGGGATTGTACTCATGACCTACGTTAGAAACCGGACGGGTTTTTATGCTCACGGTTCATTGTCCTGATTGCTAAGGCATACATTGGGCTTGTGGAAAAGTCAGTCCTCCATCCATCTTTGGGAGCAAAGAACCCACCAAAGGGCCTTTATGCTCTTATTTTAGCAGCAGTACATTGGTACCACACTGGATGGTACTTGTGGTTGTCTTGTGTCTGATGAGTTCAACAGGTCGAGCATGCATTTAGAGCCCATTTGATGGGTGCATTCAACCCACCCAGCAATTTCAATCAATGGGCCACATGGGGTTCAATAAATGACTATTACAAGAAACTTGAAGAAGTCCCCAAGCATCATTGGGCTCTTGCCTTAACCTTTGACAACCAAAACATTTCTGAGGGCAATGCTGATGAGTCCATACTGTCAGCATATCATGCAGACTTTTTTCTTCCTTCAAGCCCTGCAAAGTCTGAGTTTTGCTCCAAGTCAGACTGTGACTAAAGCTCAATTAATAGTATCGCTAGTTCACAATATTTGTCGTTGTCATTCTTAATCTAGCTATGGTAGAGCAGGTCCGTGTTCCGAGTACTAATAGCCTACTATAATCCAGCTGGCGGGCACATTATACTTACAGTAAAGTTTCTAGAGTTTTCACGGATTCTGAGAGTTTCTCGGGTTTCTACTTTTTTCGCCAACCTCAGTTTCTGCCAAAATCGACTTGGGTTTCTCAGTTTCTCAGTATCTTTAGTATTTGGCATTTTCTATGGTTTTATATGGTTTTCTGAGTCATAAAACCGGAAAATATTAAAATGCCTAATTACTGATGCACCAGGGTTTGCTTATCCTCTGGAATTTGGATATGTTCAACTTCAAGCAACGCTGGGCACCTTTAGATAGTGTTTATTAGAGAAGGTAGCCTTGCAGAATTGTGCAGTGATCCCATCTGGACCGACTCGGGCCGGCAACCCAGTGGACTCCAGTGATGCTGATGAGTCCATGAAACTGGCCTAATCTTTTGAACTCCCAGCCATTGCACTGTTACTATACCACCCAGGACTGATCTTACTTTATTTCACTGTATCTAGGTAACTGCTCCAGAGCAAGCGCGAGTGCGCCAAGCCCACTGTCATGAGTGCGTGGCCACACTGCAATCCCGACTCTAACACCTCAGTTACTGCTTTCTGACCGTTGAATTTGCACCAGACAATTTCTATGTATACCTACGACTCACCTCTACTGTTCATCAGACTCGATTGAATCCCCATGACCTCGTTCCCATGCAACGTGCTGATAACTTTACTGATATCATATGATTCTAACTTTGTTTCGTACTTACTATTTACCTGGACGTTTAGTATATATTGTACCCCTCGAGTGCTCGGAATATCCATCCCAGTTGTTCTTGAATCTTTTGTGTGCTCAACCTTGCTCATCAGACTCTTGTCTCTCTCTCAACTCATTTCCACCAACTCCAGTACATGCGACTTCGGGTCATGCGTCACTCAGTCATGTCACTTCATCTCTAAGCCTCCCTATATGTATTTCAAGTATATATGACTCTGACTATAATCTGAAGCCTGAGCATAGTCACATGCCAGTGGTACTTGACGCAAAGTGTATCTGTGAGCGTCGGCCTCGGAAGTTTCATCTGGAGTGGATTTGATATCATCCAAAGAAAATCCCGGTTGGTATACACTAGGGCTTGCCTTCATGGTGAGTGGGGATGAGCACCGCTGCCTTCACTCATGCAAAATCGCCATAGGCATAAGTTCCAATTGATCCTGGCTGGGGACCATGATGGGAATATTAATCTCAAGCACTCAAGCTCCACACGTTGTCCAACACAACGTAAAAGTCACCGACGATATATTCATAGAGATGGAATGTAGCAACAACTGATGTATTTGCGCTCGCGAAAGCAGCCAAGTGGGTCAAATTTTACTATAGGGATCGTGCACCCCCCTCCCACATTTACCTTCTGGCGGGGAACCTGTCCACCTTACATACCATCACAGACATTCGTACCCTTACTCATCAGAGGATGGTACTTACATTTCACCATGCACTGACGCTTTTCTTCGCTCATCACAGGGATGTCAAATTGTGGTTAACTTGGTCACCCCCAGTCAGGAAACGGACACAGGTCACACTGGCTTGACAAGCTGCCCTTGGTGCCTGCACCATTACCCCCCGCACCTTGCTTTCTTCTATCCACACACCATCACACCAGAAAGCTTTGGCTTGGAAGTGCGCCTTCAACCTCTGGAAGGCGGAGTGGCTCAAAAAACGTAGAGCCGAACCACACACCTCATTCGCCAGGGAGTATGCGCTCACGCGCCCCCTGGACGGGAAGAACCATCCCCTCTGGCTTGGCGTCGACAGTGCCACTGTTGACGTCTCCAGACATACCACATCCACTGCACTACACCTAGCAGTGGGCCACGCCTTCACGTCGGATTACACCAAGCGGTTCCGACCAGATATACCACCCAACAAGTTTGGCTGCAAGTGCGGTTTCCCTGACTGCTCGTGGTTCCACCTTGTCTACGACTGCCTCAGGTTTGAGGATGCCAGACTTACCGCCACAGGACATGCACGGTGGTTTAGTTTCTCCCCCCAGGACCTTATGGGCACCAACGCCGCCTTGTGCGGGAGGTTTTACGACTTCCTGCACTTGTCTAGGGCGGCTTTCAAACCCAATGAGGAGCTCAGCACGGGCTCCTCTCAAAGTCAATGGGCTACCGCTGGGGAGGGCCGGTTAGGGACAGCGAGCACCCCCACTGGGGAGGGCTGGTCCTTGACAGCGAGCACCCCCTGGGACTTAGGTCCAGCCTGCCCAGCCACTAGGTTGGAGTCGTTGTTCCACGACTTCTTCCTCTCATCCCGTGACCTTGTCTCCCACCCCCCTGACCCGGGCTAACTAACCAAACACCAACCACAAGAACGTTGTCCCTTGTTGGGTAAGTTTTGCGGTTCACCTTAGTATACTTTCTTTTACATGCCCTCCCTTTTCCTCATGGACATGTCATACCTTTTGTTCTCGTCGTTATTGACCTTACTTACGCTTCCACTGGGTGGGTGCACATCTTTACTTTATCGCCTTTCTAAGGGCTAGGACGTTTACGACTCCATAACTAAATACCGGCTATATGTCAAGTGACCGGCTTTGTATTATGTACTGCTCTGGAATATAAATCTATCCAAAAAAAAAAAAAAAAAGAATGTAGCAACAACACGGCAGAATGACTTAACCCAAAGTACAGCCTGTGCAAGATAGAAACAATGAAGCAATGATGAACAAGACTTACAGTCAGTGAGAATATGACACAAATACCCAAAGTGCACTCTTCCTTTCTCAGAAACTCGTACATTGTAGATGATGGCAAGAATCACGTTTGCAACGGCGAACGCTAGATTCAGAAAAGATCTGCCAAGTTGAGCATAATCTGCACCACAAAATGACCACGAGGGCCAGATTCAATCCGAAGCATGATGACATGCATGTCAGGATTGTTAAGGAAACGGCCAGCAAGATTTCTCAGACCATTTTCTGGTGGGGCCGGGTGCTGCCAGACAGCGGGGAAAATGTCAGGAGGGCCAGCACTGGCAGTGGGTACGTGAGCGCCATAGCCATAAAGGCCATCACAATTCTCATGGACCTCATGCTCTTGCACCAGATCATTTAGTTGGATATATACTTGGAGAGGAGGAGCTCTACACACTGGACCAAGAGGGTGTGCCTGGGCTGGGACAGTTTCTGCATGTCTGACATTCCAATGCATGTGCATATGCGGAACCTCTGGATACTAGTATGTGAAACAGTCAGAAGAAAAGTCAACATCACATTGATGACTATCTCTTACTTGTGGCAGGGGAGGGTTATAGCTTGCCGCATTGTAGTGAATGGCTGCGTTGATGTCACGGTGTTGTGGGTGCTGCATTTCAGCTTGCATAACCATATTTCCCATTTGTTCAAGGACGCCCTCCTGATGGACACCTTGCTGGTCATCACGAGCCTTATGAGGGTTCTAAAGTACAATACACATAGTTAAACGATGGTGTGACACAGTGAGAAATGCAACACGCTGCACCTGGCCGTGTAACCAGTGGAGATCGGGATGAGGGTATGTGTTTGTTGAGATGGGGTTGGCTTGTTGAGATGAAGCCCAATGATCAGCCATTAAATTGTAGGGCACAAGCTGATCTGGGGACATGTGATCTAGGGGGGAAGTTGAAGCTTGAAGCACTTTTGTTGGGTTGTGGTTTAGCAGTTTTATAGGGACTGAATGTTTTCTATCCGACAACTTGGTCTATGATTAGAGAATGACAGGGGTATTCAAAAACCCTGGGTATTGCAAGGGGTACGATGAGGGGTAGGGGTAAGGGTACGAATGTTGGTACCCCCAGCGTACCCTTACCCTTCTTGGGGGTACTGGGGATACCGGGGGTAACAGAGGGGTAACAGCCCGGTAGCCGGTAGCCATGAATTTCCTTTTACAGTGACCCCAATCCCAATCTCAGTATCTGGCTGTGAACGAGTTTATCACTAACGTCCAATTGATATTCAGCAATTGTGTGACTTTCAATGAGCCAGCATATCATCACGCAGTAGGACAATTGATGTGTGGTGGGAGGGGGATCAAATTTGAAGCCACTGTCGCAACGCAACGTGCGTGCTGTATTGTGGATGTCAATGCTTTCAGTCAAGCTCTCAGACATCAATGCAAATATATATTTTTGAACAAAAACACAGTTGAATATTTATTCTCAGCTATTCCTACCTTCTTGTCTCATGGCAGACAAACACCTGGTCATTTCAGGGCCTTGCAAGAGGAAACCAAACAGCCATTTTGCTGACAACAGAGACCTAGTCCCTCCATCAAAGAATAAGAAAGCCAAATCAGCCTTGAATGCTGCAACAAATCACGTACCAAGGTTTCAGCATCGTCACCCATCGGTTCAAGAGTCTGGCAAAGAATCTGATCCCAACACTGCAGCTTCTACCAGGCAAACAACCCCTTCCGAACTGGCCAGAGAAAGTGATAGCGAAGATGAAGTTGAAGACGGTCATGAAGACCGAATAGATGTTGATGGTGGTGAGTGGGATGAGCCATTGGAGGAGACCGCAGATGAAGAACTTAGTGGGTCTCTACTTAAAGCAAATGGAGTCATCTCACCACTGAAATCATAGAACAACTACTGAAATGATGGAACACACTGATATATGCATTCTTTAGACCAACTCCTGCTATCGAGCAAATTGATGGTCACTGTACACACGTCTTTCAGTGTAGCGCTAAGGCTTGCAAGGGGAAGGGAAGAAATGGCCAACATGTTCAACGATACCTCAACACCGCTGATGCCACATCCACCAGAAATCTGAGACGCCATGCAAAGATATGTTGGGGGGCAGACACAGTGGCAGCAGCAGCAACTGCAAAGGATGTATATACTGCTCATGCTGTGCTTGTGAAACCTGCTATGAGAGATGGATCTATCATGAATGTGTTTGAGCGGGTAGGGGAAGAAAAAGTGACATTCTCGCACCGACAACACGCCAGAACATAATTGCGGTGCGTCCTCCAGTCCTTGGCATCGCTTCTTCACTGAGAACCATGGCCGCCTGTTAGGGTGGAAGTTGTTCGATGGGTTGCCAAGAGTATGCATCCTTTCAAAATTGTGGACGATCGGGGTTTTCAGTGCTTAATGAAGACTGGTCAACCTGAGTGCAACATACCTTCAGCTCAAATGGTATCTCGTGATGTGAAAAAAGTCTTCACTCAGTGCCAACAGCAGATTGCACGGGTACTGCATGTATGTGAATTAGATCAACTCTGAGTGGGGAAAAAAGTAACAGACCTGATAGGTACACAACAGAGCGTTGAGTTTTGCAACGGATGCATGGACGTCACTGAATCACAAGGCCTTCATTGCCGTGACCGTCCACTTTCAGAAGGATGGCATCCTTATTGTGATGTTACTGGATCTGGTGGAAGTTGCTGAGAGGCACTCAGGCATGCATCTCGCTGTGGTGTTCGCAAAAGTACTTGAAGATTTCGCAATCACTGATAAAGTGAGTGTCAAATTATCTTGATTCAGCTGGAGTGTGCTTACCATGGCCCAGATACTCAGCATTACATGCGATAACGCTTCCAACAATGACACAATGGTCAAGGCACTGAAAGATCGCTTGGAGATCTTTCCTGGGGAATCTAATCGCACTTGGTGCTTTGATCACATTGTCAATCTTGTTGCAAAGAGCATAATCCGACAATTTGATGCACCTAAGGCAAAAGGAAATGAGTCCTTTGACGATGTACTCCTGGAGTTGATGGTATCTGCTGAGGACCTTGATAAAGAGGAGCTCATGACCAGAGAGGGCAGCCAATGTGAAGTTGATGGCGACAACGACGACACAGATGGTTGGGTAGATGAAAGAGAGGAAATGTCAGAATCAGAGCTGAATGAATTCGATGATAACATACAGCCAATTTGTAGGGTGCTTGTAAAGGTGAGCATTGCATTTGTTGCTAAGTTGATGCTGAGTAATGGGCCGGAACATAGCTCCACAAGACCACGTATGCCATCAAAAAACTCTTCAACTGTTATCCTTCCCCACTGGTACACCGCGCTTCATGACCTCAACCTGAACTGTCGCATGATGCCATGGGACATCGCGACTTGATGGAATTCCACTTACAACATGCTGGAGTTCACGCTCACATTCTGAGAGGCTCTTGACACCATCACTGGTGACAAGGATATGAAACTTCGGAAGTATGAGATGGACGAGGAGGAGTGGGAGATCACAAAACAGCTGAGGGAGGTGCTAAAGGTGTGTCTTAATCTCATCAGCTCTTATTTATCTTACTTGATGTTACCATTAGATCTTCGAGGACGCAACCCTATTTTTCTCACAAGATGGGATCCCAAACCTTGCAATGGTGATCCCTGCTATGGGTCACATCAACAACATCCTCACAGCCAACACTCTCAACCAGCAATTTTCCCCACCAATTCGGGCAGCGTTAACTATGGGGAAGCAGACCTTAACCTGATATCACCTCAAGACAGGTCTGTCTGATGTCTATCGGATTGCAATTGGTCAGTACCATTTCTCTACAGCTAGAAGTTTCTAACAACTTTCAAGCTCTCCATCCTCACCACAAACTCAAGTACTTTAAAAACACGGCCTGGTCCAAGAAGCAGTGCAAGGCAGCATATATTGCTGTACGTGACATGTTCGAGATGTGTTATAAAAACAAACATCATACAGAGAAGATGTCATCACCGAACAAGGTGTGCCATTCACTTTTTGAACTTAGTGTTTATGCTTATCATCTTCCATTCTAGCAACAAGTGAAATCATCTTCAAAAAATGTTTTTGATGAGCTCCCATCTCTAGCTGCACCTGGGCCATCGGATCTTCATGACAAACTTGAATGCTACCTCAGTAGCAATCCTGAACATGTTGTAGATGTCCTCCTGTGGTGGCATGAGAGGCAAGACACATATCCATCACTCTCTCATATAATGATGGATTATCTTAGTATTCCAGGTGTGTAAGACTTAATCGAATCAACATAGTCTGAATCACACTTTCCAGCCACATCTGTTAATGTAGAGCATGTCTTCAGCAAGGGTCAGATCATACTATCTCACCTCCGCAGCCAGCTCTCAGTGCAGTCAACCCATGCACTGATGTGCATTGGGGAATGGAGTGCAAAAGGTTTCGTCAAAGACTCTGATATTAAGGTGGCCACAGCACTGCCGGAGGTTGATGGCGAGGAAAAGGAGTTGGAGGAAGATTGGGACTTGATTACCATCACAAACACTTGAACACATTTTCGACTTAATGCTACCACTTTAGAACTTCGAATGCTGCATGTGTCGATTGTTTTCAAGGCTGCTAAGTATGCTTAACAAAGATGATGTCGGACTGTCTGAGTCCAACCTCTACAGTGTGTGTGCGGTGGCACGTTCTTTTCCTTACCCCTACCCTTTACCCGGGGGGTAACCCCTACCCCCGCTACCCCCGCTTTACCCCTACCCTTACCCATGAAAAACCCTTACCCCTTATGAGGGTAGGGGTTTTCAGGGGGTAAGGGTAAGGGTAGACGATTTATACCCCGGGGTTACCCCTGTCACTCCCTATCTATGATACATGCATGGGTGCAGTACCAGCAGGTCTAATTCTGTGTTCTCTGAAGGAACTTTCAGAAGAGAACACCCTGGTGGCATAAGGGTTTCGTAGATAGGCACCCTTAATTCCAAAAGAAGAGTATTTCAAAAGATTATTTCAAATCAAAGGAGAAAACAAGATTGGAATCAGTGCACATAATTTCAAACAAAAATTATCAAAGAAAATAAAGGTGGTCTGATGATCTAGCTTGGAAGCTTGAATGAACTGTAGTTAAGTAGAGCCAGGTTTATGGGTGTTTTCTAGTATTTGTATTCCACTTGGTTTGCGATACATACTGCATGTCAAGCTGCATGTAACACAAGATGTCACCTTGTGTTGCAAGGTCATATGGCAGGCCGATATTTCTGCAGCCACGTGATGTAAATGTTGCTATCATGTGCTCTCTTCCATTTGTGTGTCTTGCTGTCCCATAACATGTCACGCCGTGTTATTGCTGTTCCCTGTTACAGTGACATGCCCTATGCTTGCTTTCATGCTTGTGCTTGAAACTCCTTTTTCTCTTTCTCAAAGACGCTCCCTATTGTCTGGTACCATGTCATTTGCTTATGCTGTTCTTGCAACTTGTTTCTGTCTTGGTCAATGATGCTGTCTATTGTCTGGTATCCCATCATTTGCTTCTGCTCATTTTGTGCGTTTGTCACCCTGTCAAGTTTGCTTTTCTCTTTAACAATGGTTTCTCGAGGAAGCGTTACTCTCTTTTCTCTTGCGACAATACTACATCAGCCTTTGAATGCAGAAAACAATGTTGTAGTCGATGTTCTCCTTCCATCTTTCTACGAGCATGACACCCCTATCTTCTGTGTCTTTTTGTATCAGAACACGAGTCAAGTTGAGCAAGTGAGTGAAGGCCATTCCATTATATTTGCGAATGTGTGTCACTTTCCCCTTTTTCCTTTCCTTTTTTGACTATGAAACCAGATCACTGCATTTCATTCAAACGTTTACAATGTCAGACCTTCCATGACTGAGTACGATTATGGTTTCATGGGTGTTGCACTCGAAGTCGTCCTCACGTTTTCCTACGTTTATTTTTTTTCACACTTTTTTTCAGATCTTTCCTCTTCCTTTTTTTTGTACAAGCAATTCTTGTTAAGCAATATTCAATTGACACTTTCCGTTACTGGCACTGTTTCTGATGTGCAGTGGAACACACACACTTTTTCTATGATGGTTTCTGAATCGCTTCCTTATATGTTAAGAATTGACGCCATCTTATGCCAGTCATCGACTGTCTCTCTTCCAATCATCAATTTGATTGTCTCTTTTCAAGGTATTCTCCTTTCTGTAAATGGAGATGTCACTATCGTGTCATTGGACAACTACATTTGCCTTTCACATGTATTCCCCAATGGCACGTAGGGGAGTTTTCTTACTGATGGAAAACATATTACTTCTTCGCTGTTTCATGTTCTCCTTCATTACATTATAGTTGATGACATATAAATATGATCAACTTATAGCTTGTTGCTTGGAATGGACGTGACTTCTGTTTCGTGTTAATCACAACATAATCTGTCTTTTTTCACACCCCTCTCTATTGCCCCTCTCTCTTTCTTTCAATCAGCACCCTGTCATGGCTTGTCCATTAAACGTGCCTTTGCTTGTTCATGAGTTGACCATGCGTGAAATTTGTGCTTCATTACCTCCGAAGACTTTTTCCACTGTGATGGAACATTCCCATCATCTGATGGAAGAAGCCATCACCCATTTGTCGCACGACGATCACATGTCTTTGGCCGATTGCGCTGCACATAAGTGCCAGAAGACTATGGACAAACATACCTCACCTTCTTCATCGATTGTCATCCCATCTCCTTCTTTTCCAAACAACAATGTTCTAACCCCTCCACCTGCTTTTGAGCAAGATGTTTCTGAGTGTTTGTGCTCCTTGACCATGCATGAAATCAAAACTGCCATTTTTCCTACAACATTTTCCTGTTGTGCTAAACGATCGCGTGCAGTAATGGAAGCAGAAGTCCTTACCCTTTCACCGGAGCAAGTCCTGCTCTTGTCTGACAGTGCTGCGAGAAAGCAAACAAAAACAAATGAAAATGACTGTGCCCGTCTGGTTCTGCCTCTTCTTTCTGGTATGTCTCATTGCATTTCTGTGCAAATGAAGACATATATATGTTCTTTCCATTGCTTTCCAGAATCTGAAAGAAGTGTACCTCTTCCCGAAATCGATTTTTTCGAAACTGTGTCTGAAGACTGTCAATGTTCTTGAATCGAGAAATTTATTGATGCCACAGGCCAAACATCTGTTTCTTCCTTGCCTTGCACGGTGTGTGCAGGCTCTTTCTTTACATGCAAGATGAGCACTGTCCCCTTGTCTTACTTGGCACAGGTGAAAATTTTGGCCCCTGAAACTGCTCACCCTCCCCATGTCTTGACAGAGGGCATGTTACTTTACGATACTCCTCAGTCTGTATATTCAACTTGCGCTGGACCCACTGAAGTTGCTATTTGCTCTTCCTGTCACATGTACATTGACCACGGAAACATACCCCCTTCTTCTCTCGCAAATGGAATGTAGATTGGAGATGTGCCATTGGTCTTGCATGTTCTTATGATTCTGGAATGCATTCTTGTCACACGTTATTTCCCTCCAGCATACATTTTTAAAATGTTTTCTAAAAGAGAGGCACTTCTTCATGGTCGTCGAAAGGAATGCACAGCAGTTTGCGCAGAAATGTTTCCACTTATCAGCTCAATACAAAGGACATCGTCCACATGATGAATACCCAGATTATGCCTCCTTCTCCTGCCATTCTTGCAGCAAGTTTGGGTGTCACATTCGTCGGTCCAAACGACATTCCGCAAAAGACAATGCCTGGTTTCCTTTATGTCAACTGTCTTTGTGTTCACGATGCCTTGCAATGGTTAAAAGAACATAATCTGCTTTACAAGGATATTGAAATTTCCCTTGCACACTTGAATGCGCTTCTGGTGAACACTGTTCCTCCCAAAATATTTAGAGTAACACAGCATTGGAACGACAATGCCTGTTTATCTGAGGAAAGAGATGATTACGTTCCAGAAGAAATTGATGAAGACTCTGGTACGCTCTCATGTACTTTCCACTTCACACTGTTCACAATTTTTCAGATTCTGAATCTGTCGATGACTGTATCGAATGGAATTGTTCATTCCTCATCGATGCTGGTACATTACTTTTTCAATTTTGTTAACAATTTCATAACATTCTTTTAGATGAGGCTGTCATACCCTTACAGGCTCTTGGGGTTGTCGATGTCACAGCTAACGACGTGCCAGATGAAGATGTCCTTGCTCATGCTCTTGTTAATGTTACTTGTCAAGAAAAACAAGAAGGTTGGGTGATCAGATGGAGCAGCGACTTTGTGAACGAATATGCTTGCAAGAATGCGGATGGTGTCCTCTCTGATGGTGCGGGTGAAAATCCTAATCACCTCCTTGGTAGTTTCCCTTGTCTTTTCCCATATGGAATGGGCGGTTTTGAAGTCAACAGAAAAGTCACAGTATCATACAAGAGCCATGCTTGTTGGGCTCTTTGCTATAATGACAAATGCTTTCACAAAGATATGCATTTCATGTTTCAAACGTTTGGGGTTTTACAGAAGCGGCACCTCTGTTCTGCAGCTGCTCTGCAAGTTTCTCAACCTGCTTTCATTCGCAACAAACAAGTGATTCGTACTCTTCATTCTTCTGACTTTGACATCGCAGCTGCCAAAGATTGTTCCTGTGCTGTTTTTTTCAAATCCAACTATGAGAAGTATGCGGCAAAGTATTTGTTCCACTCGGTCAAAGGTGTTAGGAACAGATGAATTTCGCATTAAAATCTGCTCTCTCATATGGGGAATGTGCATTTTTAAAAACCCTCCGTCCATTTGGTTAACGATTAATCCTGCCAACACTCAAGATCCTATCGCGCAAGTTCTTTGTGGGCATGATATCAATCTCGCTCAATTCATCGCAATTGACAATGTTCGTGACTCCACCGTGGTCACCGCAGATCCTTACACATCTGCTTCGTTCTTCCACCTCATCGTTAATGCAGTACTCAAGCACCTACTCGGGATCAAAGCTGGCAGAATCAATCGTTCCATTCATCATGAAAAAGGAATCTTGGGTACTGTAGAAGCCTACATCGGAACGGTCAAGGCCCAAGGAAGAGGAACTCTTCACCTTCACATGGTGTTGTGGTTGTCAGGCTCTCTCCATTCATCCAATATGAACGACACCCTTCACAGTCCTGCATTTCGAGAAAAAGTAAAGTCATTTATATCTACAAATGTCCATGGTCATCTTCCCGACAAACAAGGACCAGCAGTGTTAACAGTTCCTGTCCAACCAAACGTTGCGTTTTCATGACCCATTGATCCTTGCATCACCAATTACGAACGAGAAGCAGATGCAGCCTTGCTTCGCACTGCAAGAACCGTTCAGGTTCACCAGTGTGGCATGTCCTGTATGAGATTGTTGAAATCGCAATGGATATGCAAGCATCACGCTCCTTTTCCCTTGGCTGACAGTGCATGGGTTCATGAAGATGGAAATTGGGGTCCTCAGCAAACATTTGCTTACTTGAATAACTTTTGCCCCACCATTTTGCAGTGTATTCGTGTGAACCATGACATCAAACTTATCACAAACGGGGGACAAACAAAGAACATAGTGTGGTATATCACACATTACGTTGCTAAGAAACAAATGTAAACTGCAAATGCCTCTGCTCTTCTCGCAAAAATGTTTGCATTTCACAGAAGCCTGGAAAGGCTATGTACTGATCTCCACACGTTAAATAGAAAATTAATTCAACAATGTGCGAACACATTAACGTGTCAACAAGAAGTCAGTGCACCTGAAGCAGTCGGTTACTTAATGGGTTGGGGTGATTGTTTTATCTTGCATCACTTTGAAACCATTCATTGGTATGCCGTTGCCAATTTATTAAAGAATATGTTTCCATGCCTATGAACACAGTGGTATGTCTTTTGGCACACATTATTACATGAACATTTTACTAACTTTTCTTACAGCGGTAATGACACTTCCTTCTCTTACAATGCAACAGTTGAAAGACCAGGAAATGACATGAGTACAGCATTATGCTTTTTTAATACTTACCCATGATCCGACAGTGTGACATTGTTAACCTTGAACTCATCGAGGAACATTTGCTCGTCAAAGATCAAATTCATGAATACATTGATCATGGCAACGTCTTAGAAGACTGGTGTTACTTGGACTATTTTCTTGGCACTTACAAAGGAAAAATTTACAAGCAATGTCGACGACGTGTGGACATATTCCAAACATGCATGTACCATATCAAAACACAGAAACATGTCCTGGTCGCTGTAGAATTGTGCAAGGACCACATCACGAAACCATGCCCTACTTTGTTGGTCAGTGGTTTCCAAAACAAGACAACATGAACACAAGCGGTTTTTTTGAAGTGTCTATGCTGGCATTGCTAAAGCCTTGGCGATCTCCATTGGATCTCAAAGCCTGTACGGAAACGTTCCATGACGCATACCACACTTTCATTGCAACTGCCCCTGTCTCAATACGAGCTGTTATTGAGAACATTCAATTCTACTATGAATGTTCAGACAGCACTTCAATGCATATAGACACAGAGACTCCATTACGTGAAGACAATGACGAACACCAGGAACCATTTGTTGAAGATGACGTTGTACAGGATGTTCTCAATTTCCAATGACTAACATCATTACTGATGATGTCTTAAGAGACGCTGTCAATTGGCCATTCTCTAATCGTGAATTACGACATGCTGATGTTGCAATCAAGATCGGACATGACCGTGGCGCCCTTTCTAACAACACCTCCTCTCTCGCATTTCCACCACGTGCCCTTGCTGCCAACGAAGAACAAATGAACACTTTTCAGTTTTGGAAAGCCAGACTGACAAGTACTCATACGAATGACATGGACGTGGTTCCTTTTACTAACAATGAAGCAGCAGATCATGTAACCAACGATGTCCTCCCTCCTTCTCTGCCATCATTGAACCGAACGCCACTCTACTTGACATTTGCGATCACCACAGCACGTTTTCGACCTCCACTCTCAATAAATGCCAATCAATGGTACACAACATGGTATCATGCCATCTTGATGCACATCTCAGGGGTGAAAACCCTCCACAACATTTGGTCATTGTACACGGTGAGGGCGGAACAGGAAAGTCTGCATTAGTAAATGCTATCACAGACACGTTTACATGTAAAGGTGCAACGACTCTTTTGGCAAAAACCGCAATGTTGGGCGTCGCTGCCAGCATCATCAGTGGGCAAACGCTACACTCATGGGCAGTGTTACCTTTCAGAACACCAGTTTCAAATGAATGGCTCACTCATCCAGCAAAGGAAACCACACAGAAAAGAAAAGAAAACATAGAATCTGTGCTGTGGTTGATCATCAACAAAATGAGCATGCTAACCACTCCTCTCCTTACCCATCTTTCTCAGATCCTTGGCTTTGCTCGTAATGGCATTCATGAATTAGAAGTGTCCATTCCATTTGGACAGATTTCTGTCCTCTTAATTGGCGATCTTCACCAATTTCCACCCATCACCAACAGTGGAAAGGAACTTTACAACGACAACCCACTGAATACCGTTTGTCACTTGGACGCAATCTCTTCGAGCAATTCGACATTGTGGTTCATCTAAATGAACAAATGCAAATGAAAGATTCCACTTGGATAGACATTCTTCACCACTCACGCACCAGCGAGTGTACTGGAGACAACATCGGCAAAATAAGAAAGTTAATTTAATGGAACATGATTGCTCTTTACCAGACTTTTCCTGTGCTCCATGGACCGACTCAGTCCTTGTCACACATCGAAATGCCATTCAAACATTATGGAATGAACACATGTTAAAAGCACACTGCTGTCATTCTGGCCACGTACATTACATCGTTCACACACGCGATACCAAAAAAACTGGGACGATAACACAGTACGATCACCTTACAATTGCTCATCTTAAACTGGAACAGACAAAGTGTCTCCCACACAAAGTTGAAATGGCGATAGGAATGAAAGTAATGGTCCTTGCAAACATTGCACCAGATGCTGGTCTCGCAAACGGCTCTTGAGGTATTATCGGCAACATCATTTTGGACCCCTGTAAAATGTTGACAAACGAACATGCATCTACTGTTAACCTTCAATATCCCCCCACTACCGTGCTCTTCATTCCATTTGATTGTACACACCTTTTCATTCAAGGTTTGCCCCTTGGAACAGTTCCAATATTTCCCAGCAAATCTTCCTTTCACATTGAAAAAGGTACAAAGATCCACAGAGCAGAGAACAGCTTTCACTCACGCCTGCATATGCGTTCACAGATTATAAATCTCAAGGACAAACCATGGAATGTGTCATCATCGATTTGGCGAAACCTCCCATCGGTCCTCTTACTGCTTTCAACACCTATGCTGCTTTGTCTTGCAGCAGAGGCTGAGACACCATTCGCCTCTTACGTGGCTTCGATGAAAGCCTGTTCACCATTCACCCTAACAAATGCCTGCGAAGGGAAGATCGCAGATTGGAATTGCTTGAGAGAATGACATTACAAAGTTTCGACACCAGTACATTGACATAACACCATGCCATTTACCTCATCGTACTTTAACGTCCATTTCCTTTTCCCTTCAACAAATGAACCACACTTACTACATTTGTGAACATAAACGCGATGTCACAGCGAACTGGCCTGTTTAACTGCCCTTTTCCCATAACAGTTAAAGTTCCATGGGACACCTCGAACATGTACCCCCTTTCTGCTTCACACAGATAACCCCTTTACCTTTCCTCACTCTATCACCACCTCTTTCACAAGGATGGAACATGACCTTTCCAATCATCAAGATAATATTCTCAAATCAAATTGTTATGTGACCAACAAAGACCTCCACACAACTTTCAAATGACACACCACAAAGAACAGCCACGTGCTGATCGACAAAACCAGTAATGAGAATGCTGTCCTTGCCATTGTCGGGCGTGTTCTTGAGAAACAGCTTGATTGCTCACCAAGTGGTAACTTCAGATTGCAAGAGTACCAGAAACTGGCAAAAGCAAAATATCAATTACTGCTCGGCGAAGCGACGGATACTCCTTTTGCATCAGACTTTAAAACTGCAGTGAAACATCTCACTCTTTTGCAAAAGGATGCTGCAACGTGGCCAAAACATGATAACTTAATTGGAAAAGACAGTTCTGTGGAAACTGTATGCTTCACCCAAGACATATTCAAAATCAGGCCGCATGCCTTGCAAGGTATTGTCACCGTCTACTCTGTACATGGAAATACGTCTTTTAACTTCTCACAGAACACAATGTAGACCCTGTAACCAATCATTGGCCTGTCACCAGTGAACATCAGTCTGCGCTGGATGCAATTAAACTCACACATCATGCTGTACTGCTTCCTGTCTTCATTAACAAACAACATGTCAGTATGGAAAACATGACAGACGCACTCACAGGAGCAGTCATCGAGTTACAATTCGAATTACATCACTTTCCCATTCGCTCAAAAGAAGTCAAATTGTTTAACAGTCATATCCAACGAATTCAAATTCTTCTCCCCAGGCAAGCTCGTCCCACTACAGCATTCAAACGATGTGCCTTAGATGATGGCCCTATTGAAGTCTCCCCTTCACTTTCCACAAAAGACGTTCCCATTTCGTCTGCCAAAAAAAAAAAAGGGAATCTTGCGAACATGCAACTGACAGCATCGGTGAATGTTTTATTACCATGTATATCTTTCACATTACTTACTTCCACAAAGACACACCATCACCATCCGAGATACATGCTTCATCTTCCAACCTACAAGAAGACAACTAAAAGGTGTCCATATAAATATGTCACACATCATCATTTAACCAAAAAATGTTATAACTACGTCACGATGGAAACATACGTTCCGTTGTTGTGTAACAATATTATTCCGTTTCTTGCAAACAATTACTGAAATGGAAGATTGTGTGTGTATGCTACTGCCTTTGCCTAGGCAAAAACACTGCCAACATGATTGACGCTAACCAACAACCATCCCTCCATGCCAAAGTACAACTGACCTATAAATGTCACCATACTACGTGGGGCAATGAAAACAGGAGCGAGACATTCTCCACAACTGCCTAGACAAAAGCTTGCCATCATTTTTAACAAAGACATTAATGAATCTTCACTCACTTCTTCACCAATACACATGACGAACTCGAACCCCTCATTGTCCACTGAATCTACCTTGCTGTTAACAATAACTGTTGCATCAGCACACTTGCAATCCAAAAATTCACAGGACACAGTGGGCATGCAAAAAATCTTTAACCCAATAAGATTCACTCACCATAAATTTTGATCTGTTCAGGTACAGAGAAAATCTCTCCCATCAAACTGAATTTGGCATCTTCGTGACTTGCACTGCACTCATGTACACCAGGCACAAACGCAATAACCTATGTCAGTTAGAACATATAATAACCGTGCTCGCAAATTCAACAAAGATTTGCAGAAATCTTGTATACACCGCTTGCATACTGTCCTACACAGACCACGTTGCAGTATTTGAAACTGCACAACACATATGGTTTCTCTCCTCCGGTATCAAAAAAGCGAACAATGCCATCAAAAGAAACCATAACAGTGTCTTGCGGACCGAACACGTACCGCTCATTGTATAAAAAAGCGATACTATCCTATTACACCTTGTGCTCGGAAATCGATAATCTTTTTTTGTATCTTCAACAACTCAACATAGCCACTTCAAATTGTACATAGTAACAGAAAAATATACATCAGATGTCATAGTATTTTTATTTCCCTGGCTTCTGTGGTCTTTCGAAAGGCAGTCGACATTCAAAATTGTATCACCTCTTGCACGCTTTTGTCACGCTTTTGTCACGCTGATTAAGCGTTGGCATTTCGGCATTTGTGGTGACGTCTGCACATGTCGAAGTCAAAACACACAGAAAGCATCATGCTGTGCCGAGATGCCGGCCATGACTGAAAGAGGAACACAAAATCAGTCACGCTCAAGGTCACTATCGGTGAGTTTTAGTTCTGCAGCTCGATCGCTGTAGAATACTGACTCCAAAATTGAGATACATAGTAATTTACAACCACTCTATAGAATCTGATAAAAACATTTGTGTGGAAGTACTGTGGTTATCGGGGTCTGGGGGTGAGGATGCCTGTGTAAGACCAATACATCGGAATTCTGATTTTTTTGTAGTCGTTGATTCAGACCGATTTCCATTTTTATATATGATCTCATACCCATAGAACCTACACTATTTACTGTTTTTGATTTGAGAAGAATAGCTACGGAGAAAGTACTAAAATCTTCGAATCTTCAAATGTGTGCACAAGGTGTAACACGTGCACAAGGTGTAATAGGATAGTACATGTCATATATACATTACCCTGTACAGTGTTTTGTAACATGATGGATACAACAAAAACAACTTGCCTTTCTCTTTCTCGTTTGAAAACCACGAACCCCTATTACGAGACATGACATCATCACTAATCTATATGTTAATACATGAAGCACCATGTGAAAGTTAACATATTGACATCATCATCTGGTCCAAGCTTTGCTGACTGCCACATGAACATGTGACTTCACATGATTCATCCAATGTCAATTTCGATCATCTCTTTTCCCATTCTACACTCTCTCTTCGCCCCTTTTTTCCTTCAACACGATCGTACGCAATTGAGCGCCCCTATATGTCATTCTGTAAGTTGGTTATCACCCCTACATCTCCTTCTCTGTAAAAGTATTTTTCTACTTACCAGTCTCCTTTCAATGTATGATGCCTCTTGTCGCTTTTTACTGCGGTCCCAGACGTCGGCGAATTCAAATGGTTGAAGATGAGCGTCAATACCATCAATGTGTCATTGTAACAATTCGTCTAACACACATTAACATTCTTATTCTCTATGCAAGATGTTGCGCACGAGTACATTTCATTCCCTTCATGGTCGGTCATTATATCCCATACTGACTTTTATCTCCACATAGTACGTGGTTGTATGTAATAGTATTCGCCTTCACACCCATGTCGTTGCAGCAAGCGAAGTAGCATTCATGATTGAATGTTTTACAGTGCGTATAACATTGCTTCCCAATTGTACTGTTCACTTTGCAAAACAATGCAGTCATCAGAACTCCCTCCCGTTGGCTATCATCATTGTCTTTTCAACCGCAACCACATCAAATAATGTTATTTTATCCTCCACGCTTACTCTTAGCTCTTCTATGCCAGATCGAAGTACTTCCTGTACTCATCTACAATGCTTACTTTTTTTTTGGGGTGAATTCATCATTTCGAAGTTATAGCTCAGCAATGTGCCATACCTGTTTCAATTCACAATGTCATTCTTTTTTTCACTGTCATATTTTCTCTGCACATTGTAACAACATTCTCGTGGAGTTTTCCATGTTTCTTTGCAAGAAATGATCCATACATCACAAAAACAGCATTACATGTGAACAAGGCAAACCTAATATACGCTCATGAACAGATTCCCTCCACATATGTCTACAGGGGCATTATGCAAGTGAACATC